>JAUMHM010081652.1:0-32460 GCA_032362435.1 Melikaiella ostensackeni
AGTAATGAGTGGGTTCTCAAAGAATGTGGTGTAGAAGAAACATTGTTTGACAAGAGTAAAAGAAATTTGCTGAGATGATTCGTTCATGTTGAGAGAATGAGTGAAGAACGTTTAACAAATCAAGTATATTTAGGTAAAGTGGTAGCGTAGCCAGAGGTGGACCGGAGAAAGAATGGTCGGAATGAGTGAATGAGACTCTGAAGCGAAGGGATATAAGAAGTCGTAGAAACACAAGAGCGTGCGTGAAGTTATGCATGGATGTAACGGAAGCAAAAGAGGTATGTAAGGATAGGGATGTATGGAGAACAATGGTTTATAAGAAAAAGAGTGATGCCTGAAACGAAAGATTTTGGTTACCAATGGGCCCGCGTAAAGAGATTTTCTTGGTGGATTAGTATAATGGCTTCGCGAAGCTCTTCACCTAGGGTGATTGCTAGAGAGATTGATCAGCGACCAGAGTCGGAGCGGTGTTGTGGGACGAGTGTGTCGTTTGAATCAAGAACACGCGACTTCTAAATTGATCCAAAACCTATCTCTTCTCCTACACATCCCTTACTTACCCATACCATATAATGTCCTTGATCCTCGGTAATACAACGAGGCTAGAACCAAAAGAGTTACTCTGATCCCAAAAGGGATTTGGCTTGATGGTATAATGTTAGAAATAATAGATAATTGCAAATTTTTCCCTTTTGAACGATGAAAAAGCAGTCAATTTATTTGTTGATCAAAAAATGTGTCTCATCAATTTTAATGTTAAAATATGATTTTTTATGTAAAAACAATCTGAAATTCACGAATTTCAATTCGTCCAAGTTTAATAGCTTTGAATTGAAAATTATTCATATTCAAAAGTTTGCAATATTCAATTAATCAGTTTTGAACGCTTTTGAATAAAAACAATACAATCTCAATTACTGTGGATCTCAAATGATCGAATGTTCAGAATTCTTATATGAAGTTGTCCAATTATGAACGTTTTACAATTATCCTGTTTTCGAAATTTGAATCTGCAATCATTCAGTTTCGAGATTCTCCAATTCAAAATAAAGTTGTTCGATTTTGTATGCTTTTATTTAGAATTAATACAAGTTAAATTCTTTTGTATGCCATTCGAAATATTGTCCTTTTCAAAATTTTACCTAATCTAAAGTTGTTTGATTTGGAACGTTTTCAATTCAAAATCGTTCAATGTATATATTTTTTTACTTTAAACTCTTTTCATTATAAATTATAAATTATTATTTATTGTTTGAAAAATTTTGTATACTCCTAATGTTGAAAAATTTGTTCAATAATGTATGTTCATTTTTTACCATCAAGGCATTTTGAGTGAAAAACCTAAGCTCTCTTTCAAAAAAAAAAAGTGAAAAAGAACACTCAGAAAAAAAGGTATAATTTGTTGTTGATTCGAATTTTAGAATGTCACATGTTTATTTGTTAAAAGAATGCTGGTGATTATTGAATTGCTTTATGAAAAACTCTGTCGAACCTGTGGAAGGAAAAGAATGTTAATTGGTATTGACAGTTACAATTCACCAAAAAGATAGTAGTTGGCAAGCAGACTATTCAAAATTGAGGAAATGAAGTTCATGATAGATAAAAATTTTAATTCTTCTTTAGCGCCCAATATTCAAAAAAAAAGGAAAAACTCCAAATCCTAAGGTAGAGGATTCGTAAGTTGCCTTCTTTTTCTTTCACCACTTTTTATTTTGGTTTTTTTAAAAATTTTATTGGAGACGTTTGATGGTCTGCTGGACAAATTTCATCGTTGGATTCTTGTTTTTTTCCTAATTTCCGATAATTTCGCAGTTCAGTGGACTATTTTCTCAAACTTTAAAATTATTTAAAATTAACGGCAATCATTTATATTATTATTTTGGCCGTGGCTACGTGTACCGAAATTTCGATACGAATAGCTCGATTTTTCAGTACGTATGGACACTACCTCTTATTTTTTAATGATATTTTTCAATTTTTATCCAGTTACGATAAAAAGCGTTGATGAATTCTCAAAATGTTACTCAATGCAGTCAGGAAAAAAAGTGTTTATTACAAATACTTATAAGAAGGTTTATGTATTTATTTTAATATACTCATAAAAATATTTGAAATGAAGTTGACTCATCTGCACATAAAAACGATGTCAACAAAGCTATGAATATAATCTAAAGTTATTATTGAATATTCTTCCGTATTAGGAAACATTCTCGAATAATGAGTTTATTGCTTTCATGACATCGTGTTTATGTCCAGATGAGCATGTAATATTAACAAACTTAAATACAATATTGTCATTTAAACTCCTCTCGAAGTTTAATCAGAAATCGGATCTGAAAATTGTTTTTCAATTTTACCAACTTGAAGCCTGTTCTCAAAACGCCTGTGATTTTAAACATTACATTCTCACATCGACACTCGCGATTGAGATATTAGTTTAAAAGATAAAATGACGCAGGAGGAAAAACAAAAAAGTAAGAAGAGATGTTGATTTCAATTTTGATAAGTCTTCAAATTAATTAAATATTGCAACGAGTATTTAAAGATAAAATATTCTCAACATATAATAAAAACTGCGCATAAATTTCTAGTTCTATTAAAAAAACTGGTTTTTGGTAGTTTTTGAAGTTTTTATAATCCTAGCACTTTTATAATTTGTAAATCTTGCTGACATCCACTGAAAATTTCGATAGAAACTTCTTAATATGGTATAAAGATAGTGCTTACTATTTTTGACAATTTTGAGAATCATATACAGGTAGACCTCTTATAATTTCCATCGAATTTAGAAATGCCAGTAAGATCATATGCAAGTCACTTTGTCATCCATTGCAAAAACTGTTAGAAAAATCATGTTCTTAGCTTTGGAATACTCTCAATTTTTTTATTCGATTAACCTGGTTGAAGAACGCAACCTTTATTTTGGGACCCTAAAAAAATTTCGCAAATGCTGCTGAATCGATTTGTCAAATCTGTCGAAAGCTAACATGGCAAAAACACTTCCGTAACCAAGCAGAGATCAAGAAATTTTACAATTCTTGGACTCCTCAAAATGATTATTGAAAAAATAATTCTATTCCCAGGAAATTGCTTCACATTTTGGTTTCAAGTTGCTTTCACAATTTATTGAATATACATAACGGGCAGAATTTGAAAGGAATCGTTTTTGAACATTTCAGAATATTCCTAAAAATTTCAATATATTTGAAGATATTTTAGAATATTTCAACGACTTCTATGAGATTCCAATACATCTCAAAAGATTTCCAACTAAATTTTAAAACAAATTTGTTCACTTGCTAAGCTATATTCATCGTTTCAAAATTTTTAATGAATAGACAAATATTTCTCATAGGTTTGACTAGCCGTCTCGAACTTTTGGGTCGACTAGCTCATCTTCTTTTCCATAATATTTAACAAATGAAATTAATGTCAAAATTGATTATTGTATTGAAAATGTGCTGTATGAACGCTTTCGGTGCAAAGTCAAATACTTAACGATTAAGTTTTTAAAAATGCAAGAAATTTATAATATTGTTTTTACAAAATTTTAAATTTCTACAGATGTCGTGAGCTTGATAATTTTAGGAATCGCTGCTTTGGAGTTCTGTGGGTATATTCAATAAAATCGAGTAAACAATACAAACTATGTATCTCTAAAAAAATTATGCGAATTGGCAAATATTTGTATACTCTTCCGGCCTTTTCTGAAAATTATTATTATATACTGAAAGTCTTTAATAAGTCAGAGCGCAATATGTCATTCCAAAAATTTCGTTCGCGGATCAGGGGTCGAAGGGGTACAGAGAGCGGCACTCTAGAGCCAGCAAACTCGTCCAATACCGTACTAACAAAGCGGGCAGTTTGAACACTCGCGTGCATATTAATTAATATTATTATAATTATTATAATTATTATATATATTATTATATAATTATTATAATTATAATAATTAATATTATGTATTCTCTGCTGGAAATAGTTCATACGGCCCTGTCAGTTGACATTGGAGTCGCTCTACTATATGTCCGAGGCCATTTTAGGCAAGAACCAAAGTCAGACTTATTAGGAACTTTCAGTGTATTTATATTAGAGATGCGTATACGGTTTCGACATACAACGTTTTAAAAACGTAAGAAATTCATGAAATTGTTTTCGAAAAATTCCCAATCTCTGCAGAAGTCATGAGTTGGATTATTTTTAGAAATGCTGCGTGGAGTACTGTGAATGTTTCCAATAAAATGTATTATACAATAAAACTATATATGCCTCTGAATAATATATGCGAACGTGAATGTAATTCTTAATCTCTTCCGGCGTTCCTAAGAATTTTCATTGATATTTTTGTTATATTTACATTATAGATATGTATAAGGTTCCAATATACGAAGCTTAAAATATATAAGAAAATTATGAACTTTTTTAGGGAATCCCCAATCCCTACCGCCGAGAACAGCAAAATCTTGTTAGGAAGGAATAAACTTAGCTGCTTTTGTTTTTCACCTGTTGTCGAATTCTTTTTCTATTTTTGGTTAAAAGATGAAAATGAATTTTGTGCTTGACTAATAGGTTTTAATCGAGTTTTTTTGAATGCAGTTTTTTCTAGGTATAGATTACGGGAGTCTTCAGATTTCAATTAATTATAGCATTTATTATTGATAATAGAAGTAGTTTGCATGAATGTATGCAATGTATGCACAGAAGTTATTTTTTAGCAATTTTTTATCGATTTTAAAAGGTTGCATGCAAATCGATAAAGAATTGGCTGAGATATACGTGAAAGGGGCTCACTGCATAGATATTTCGAGATAAGATATTCGCGGTTTTCAACTGGCGGCGACTCACTACCGCGAATCTTGATAGGAATGCTTCAATTCTTAAACTCGTTTTTAGACGAAGTTTGCAGGTGTTGAATTTTTAATGCCTCAAGTTTGAATTCATAAATTTTGAAAGCTCGCAGTCAGAAAGCATATAATTTTCAACATTTTTAGAATAATTAAACTTCGGAGGTCCACAATATTTCAAGTTCTTCAATTTTCAGCGGTGAAAATGAGAGTGATTTTTTTCGGAACAAAAATCACATTTTTAGCAAAAAAATCTATCTAGTCACATCAAGTGTTGCTTGATACTACATCATATGATACTCAGTAATAATATTTATCATTTTCAAAATTTCAATGATTTCAATTGAAAGTTATACTTTTGAATGCGAAATTCTAAAACAGTTTAATCTTTGAGGCCCTGAAACCAAAGTGTTTTTGCTTTGAAATGTGAAAATTTACAAATATTTGGTTAAAACTTTCCTAATTTTTGGAGGTTTCCAATTTCAGGTTTCACAATGTCGAACAATTTTGAAAGTTTTATTTTGAAATAGTGTCTAGTTCTGGAGTAGGTAATATTCAGTGATAGTTTATGAAGTCAAAATTTTGTTGCTCGGATACATATTCATCGGGCGAAGGGGTAGGGGGGTTGAAAAATTAACATTTTATTATATATTTGTAAAAATAAGCATTGAACAGGTGAATTCCACTATCAAATCTTTAAAAATTGAAAAATTTCATATTGAAAGCCTTGATATTTAATCTTGTATTTAATAGTTTTGATTTAAATATTCTAAATTTTGGTTTCAATTTCAAACGCATAAAATTGTATGGGGTTTTAAATTCTTCGAAATGGTAGAATATCAAATTGAAAGACTTGTTAGTTGCAATATTTTAAGTTTATAAGATTTGTAACTACACAATTTTCAGTTAAATGCCTCCAGAATAAATTCTGAAAGATTAGAAATTATGAAAATAGTTTGTTAAATTCAAACCTCGAAAATGAGAAGATTGTAGAACTAGGCATTGGAAATTAAATTATTTTTTCATTTGAAAGTGTCTTAGAATATTGAATATTTTAAACAAAACTAAAAAAAAACAATTTTGAATTGAAAGGCTTAAGATTGTGACACATATTTCAAAAATTGGAATCATAGCGATGTGGTTTTGTATTCTGTTTTTCTAATTTTTAATTTTCAATGTACATTATATTTCAGAATTGTCGATTTTCCGTTGAAGATTTCAAAAAATGAATGGTTTAAAATTTCAAAATATTTGATTGGAGGATTTCAAGGATGAATAAAAATTCTAAATGAAGTGTCAAAAATTAAACGATTTGAAATTAAAAAGTTCAGAATTGTGTTATTTACAATCAAAATAGATAAAAATTTGATTATCTGAAATTGTTACCTCGGTTATTGAATAGCTTGATTAATTTTGAATGGTTTCAATTTTAAAGTTCTGAATTTTCACGTTGAACGCTATATTTTAAATTTTCCTTTTCATAAGTTTCAATTTTGCAAGTAAAACTTGAAACGGTTAAATTTTGAGAAGTGTAATCAACATTTTAAAAATTGTTAAATTTTTAACGATTCAAATTTACATTAAATAATTGAAATTTTAAAATTAAAAGTTCAAAGATTCCAAAATTAATATCACGATTCTAAGTAATTAACAAATTTTTCAGTTTTAAATAATGTTCCATTTCGTTTGAGTTTTAACGTTTCGTAGTAGAAATGTTTTTATTTTTGATGTTTCCCATTTGAAATTACTTTATTCTGAACGTTTTTTTATAATAATTCAATTTTGAAAGTTTATAAATTGAAATTTTCCATTTTTAACGGTGAAAATGATGGTCAATCTATTTTAGGATCAAAAAAAATTTTCCAATCAATTTTATTGTTAAAATACAATTTTTTTATATCATAACAATTTAAAATTCTAGAATTTCAATTTGTCAAATTTTAATCGCTTCGAGTTGAAAATTGTTTAAATTCATAAGTACTCCATTTTATTGTAAATCATTCAATTTTGAGCGCTTTTAATTAAAAACCATACAATAGGGTCAAATGTTTATTTGTTTAAATAATGCTGGTGATAATTGAAAAGCTTATGAAAAACATCATCGAACCCGTAGAATAAAAGAATGTTAATTGGTTTTAACAGTTATAATTCACCAAAATAGATGGAATTAGAGAAATAAAAAACTTCTTTTAATTTTACATTATTAAGAGTTTACTACATTGCTGAACCAAAAGTTTTTTATTTTAACTCTGGATCTGAGGCTTTGCATGCTTTGATTTTGTAGTTTAGTATTCAATATTTAAAATACTATATTCTTTAGGTCGAAAAGCCTTTGTTCTTCGCCTATTGTAGTGTCTTGGAAAAATTTTTGTTAATCGGGAAAGGCCCAGAAAATTATTTCTGTTTTGAGAGGCAACAATAATATTGTCTTTTATTCAGAAAGGTTGCTGCGGTTAGGATAGGATATTGAAAATGCTATTAAATTATTTATCCGAATTCTTGAAGATAACTCTATAATCAAAATTCTCTATATCACATTTCGACTTTTGACAGTGCAATTTGAATGAGATGATGAATAACACAATCGACTATCCAAAATTTAAGAAATTAAATTTATAATGGATTAAAATTTGAGTTCTACTTTAACGTCCAACATTCGAAAAAAAAAGAAGGAAACCTCCGAATTCTAACGTAGAGGATTTGAAGCCTGCCTCCATTTTCTTTCCTCCTTTTTTTCTTTCCTTTTTTTTTTAATTTGATTTGAGACATTCAAGCGTGTGTTCGCCAAATTTGAAAGTTGGATTCTTGGTTTTTTACAATTTCCGAGAATTTCATAGTTGATTAGACTATTTTCTCAATCTTTAAAGTTATTTAAAATTAATGGCAACTATTTTTATTAATATTTAGTTTGTGGCTACGTGTACCGAAATTTCTATACGAGTAGCCGGATTTTTTTGTAAAGAATAGTGGGAGCTGGGAAAGAGACTATTTGTACCAAAATCTCCGTGAAAAAAGCCAAATTTTTCGGTACGCATAGACGCTGCCTATTATTTTTCAATGACATCTTGCCATTTTCATTAAGCTATGTACTATACGGTAGAAAGCGTTGATGTATTCCCAAAAGGTTATTCAATCCAGTCAGAAGAAAAAAATTTATTATATATATAATACTTAAAAATAGGTATTGTATTTATTTTAATATACTCATGAAAATATTTGAAATGAAGTTTACTCATCCGCACATAAAAGCGATGTCAACAAAGCTATAAATATAATATAAAGGTATTACCAAATTTTGTTCCGCATGCGAAAAAATTCTCGAATAATAAGTTTATTATTCTAATGACATCGTGTTTATGTACAGATGATCATGTAATATTAATATGTCATTGGAACTTGAATACAAAATTGTAATACAAACGCCTTCCAAACTATAATCAGAAATCAAAATTGAAAATTGTTTCCAATTTCACCAATTTTAAGCTTGTTTTCAAAAAGTCTGTGATTTTAAGGATGACATTCTCATATCGACACTCGCGATTAAGTTATTAGTTTGGAAAATAAGATGACGCAGGCAAAATAATTAAAAAAGTAACGAAAAGATGTTTATTTAAATTTTGATAAGTCCTAACATTCATTAAGTATTGCAACGAATATTTGAAGAAAATTATTTTCAACATTTATTAAAAACTGCGCTTGAATTTCTGGTCCTATCAAAGAACTGGTATTTGGTGGTTTGTAAACTTTTTTGAAATCCTAGTAAAATATTTCAAGTCATTTTGTCATCCAACAGAACAACTTTTAGAAAAATTAGATTCCCCGTTTTGAAAATGCTCTTCATCTTTTTATTGGATTAACATGGTTAAAGAACGTGACCTTTATTTTGGAACTCAAAAAAGTGTCTCTAATGCTAAATCGATTTGTTAAACCCTTCGAAAGCTAGCGTGGCAAAAAAATTCGAGTAACCAGAGACAAGAAAAATTACGTTTTTCGGACTCTTTAAAATGATGATTGACAAAATGATTCAATTTGATGATTTTAAAATCATGGAGACATATCTGTCACCGCATCAATTTACATTTATTTTTAGAGTAATTTTAATGTTGACTAACCACACTCCATGAGGAAAATATGACGTAATCTAGCGTGTTTTAGAGAGTTTTTCTTTATTTATTTATACTCTCTCCTCTTTACGGGCTTAAGAGTCTTTGCAGAACCATTACATATTTTCTTATCTACAATCCTTATATCCAACTATTCCTTACAATATCGCCTTAACCTCGTGTAACCAGTTCTCTCTTTCAACTTTTCCAACTTCTTCATCCATTCCTCACCCTGACCATGCCCATTCAAAATCCACTTTATTCCCTCTTCCATCCTCCCCCCACCCTCCATTCCTGCTCACACCCACATACTCTACATAAATCCTTATCTTCATTCATCGAATACCTACATGCTCTCACCCCCTCACCCATTCTGAATCTCACCACTCTATTCCATTTGCTCTGCTTTTTGATATTTTTCAGGTATTCCGGTTCTCTCTCCTCCTTAACCATCCTATACCAGCTGTTGTACTTTGACTCCGATGTTTTTCCCATCTTTCCTCTCCTCGCCTTGCCTTTATCTCTTCCTTTATTCTCTGCCATTCTCTACTCTCATTTGCATACCACAATCAACCCTCACTTCGTATCTCTCTCTCTTTCACATTTTAAATGTTCCATGTAAACTCTCCTCTCTTTATTCATAACCTCCCGTACATACGCTTGAGCAATTCTGCTTCCTTCCCTATTTCTTCCCTCAGCATATAACCTGGGCAGCTCGAACTCACCCCCATGATCCATCTTGGGAATGTCTCATGCAAACTTCCCACTCTTTTATTTTCTCTCCGTTCCCAAATTTCTACTTCTTAACTTAGCCTTTGTTTCCTCTTCCTCTTTCAAACCAAAATCCTAGGTATGAAGACGGGTGTAGTTCCGAATGGCCCTCATATCCGATTTTTCTTAACCTCTGCATATTTGTGTATTTTGACGCGCTTATTACGCAAATAATAGTCAAAATTGGCGCAAATTCGATTTGCATGGTGAAAACCATAAAAACCCTATGAAAATCATGGTTTTTCACGACTTAGTTAAATTACAGATTTCATGTCAAACACATTTTTCTGTATGACTGAAATTTCCCGAAATATTTGATAATAAATATGAAAATTTCATGCCTAGCCTCTGCCGAAAACGTATGTATTTTTTTTTGCCTTTAATTTCTTTGAAACACCGCACACGCACGTATTTTGATGCGGTGATTACTGAAATTGTAGTGCGAATTAGCGCAAATTTGAATTTCATGGCGAAAACCATGGAAAACCAATGAAAGTCATTATTTTTCGAATTTATCTCGATGAATACAAAAAATTCTGGTAAAGTTTTTACACAAAAGTCATTAATTCATTCAAAATATACATTTTTCATCCTTAATGCTTTTCCTTTAGGACTGATAGTTTTTGAAAAAATTGCTATTGAAATTTAGTACGTGCAACAGGCTTGAGTGCAGTAAATGGAGGGCCTTTCTTCACCGTCCGCGCTGATGGTACTTCAGGACAGTTGGTTATGTGCTCTTATTATTTTTAGGTCGACTGAACTCAAGCGATTATATAATACAAAAGGTAAGTGCAGAAGTTTCGTTCTGGAATTTTTTTTCTTAGTTTTTCGTTTTTTTTAAGGTTCTAAACCTACCATCAGGATGAATCAGCGACACAACGTTTTTAGTTTGAGTCTCATTTTTCAAGATCGAGATAAGACACTTCAGTGGTTATCGGATATTAAAATGAATCCAACGGAACCATTCTGTTCTGAGCATAAGAAGAAAATGTCTCTCAGAAAAATGTGCTTGCTTGCTCTTGACGAGATTCTTGAACAGAAAGGTCGCATTAGTGATGTCGGCGAAGTCGTCGAAATTGACGAATGCAAGATCGGTCGCCGGAAATATGAAAGAGGACGTGTGGTGGAGGGTTCGTGGAACCTTGGCATGATCCACAGAGGACATGCCTCTCAGTGTCGGTTAGAAATATGTCCCGACCATAAAATAGATATAGATACTTTGATTGCTCTGATTAAAAAATATGTAGCTGAGGGAGCAAAGATCCACAATGATTTCGAGAAAGTCCACATAAACTTGACAAAACATGCTTATGTTTATAAAACTGTGAGTTATTCCGAGGAATTTGTGAATAGCGAGACCCATGCTCACACCCAAAACATTGAGTCTTCTGCAGATGGATGCGACGATTCCTTTCACGAGAAGAAGTGCGAAAGAGCAACCTTGCAGACCATCTTTGCAAATTTTCGTAGCGACGACAGGTTAGAAATTTGAGTGCGGATCCTCTTCCGCAATTAGTTGCTGACATCAAAATTTTCTATCGCAGTCACAAAAATTGAATATATTTTTATGGGGAGTTTAGCCCTCCTGTTTTTCTTTTTTTCATTTTCTTCGCTTCTTGAGGCACTTCGGCCCTTTTTTCAATGTCTTAGGACAGTTTAACTTCCTTTCCAGTCTCTTGGAGACGTTTGACCCTTTTTGTAGTTTCATGGGGCAATTTGGCCTCTGTTTTTTTTTCATTTCTTGTGAGAGGCAAGGGGACTCACGATAATGAAGCACCCCGTTTTGTGAGGGGTGAGGAGACGCACAATAATAAAGCACCCTGAAGAAAGGAGTTTGAAATCGTCCTGTAACCTCCTCGTGGTGAACCCTGGAAACTATAATTTGGATAGGCTAATTGCAGACGTTCATGAAGGAAATATTACTTATGATGTATTTTATTACATCAGTTACATCAATTACAATACGGAAAGGCACCCCTTTGTCTGGCCACGGAAATAATGTTGGTCAAACACCTTTCTCTTTCCAACGGTATGAGATTCGGTAGGAGATTTTCATCTCTATCATTAAATATCTCGAAAACTTTCACTCTTACGAAAAAATTGTGTTCAACATTGAATGTTTTTTTGACTAGGTCTACAACATTTGTGAAAATTGTTTTCTAAATTTTCAATGGTTTTCGAGATAAACGTGAAGAACCATGATTTTTATGAGGTTTTTATGATTTGTACCATGAAAATCAAATTCGCGTATATTTCGTCTATTATTTTCGTAATCAGTGCGTCATAATACATTAGTATACAGAGTTTCAGAAAAATTAGAAGTGAGGTCTATTCGCAACTTTATCCGCAAAACTTCTCCACCAACTCCACCACCTCGCTATTTATCTTCCATTCATACTCTACGCTTTCCTCTTCTAAAACACATTATCTTAGTCTTAGTCACATTCACCGTTAAATCTTTTTCTCTCACATACTTTTCGAACGCTTTCATCATCAGACTCCTCCCTCTTCCATCATCCGCTACTAGAACTGCATGGTCTGCGTATGCTAGTTAATAAAGTTTGCTTGTTCCCAATGTTGCCCTTTGCCCCCATATTTATTTCCTCTCGATACTCTCCTCCAAATCTGCTAATAAAATACTAAACAGGAGGAGGCTCAACGGGCACCCTTGCCTAAGTTCCCTTCCTACCCAGGATTCCTCTCCTTTCTCAGACTTCCATAGCACCTCCATGTTCACGGAGTCAAATGCTGCTTCAAGATCCACAAACAGTGCAACTAGTTTTCCTATCATTGGCACCAAGTTCCTGTTGACAAAAAATTGAGCACGTAGATGTTGCCTGTGGTCATCATCCCTTTTCTTACACCTGCCTGATTGTGTAATGTACTTCGCTTTTCTCCCACCTGTCTTTGCAGCCTCTTTCTGAGCACTTACGCGTAAATGTTATATACTACTGACATCAGTATGATTTCTCTATATTCGCTCACCTCTACCCTCTACCGCCCTTCCTCCTTCACCCTTTTCTCTATATTCCACGCCCCCTGTCAGCCTCTTGAAATACTCCGTCCACGCTTGCATACCTATTGCCTTATTTATACCTTCCCTTCCTCCTCTTTCCCTATTTATCACGTCCCATTCCCTCCTCTCCTTCAACGCTTGCTCGACCTCTTCCATTTCCCCATTTTCTCCAGTTTTTCACACTTTCCTTCATCATGTCTTCACTTTCTCTACATTCATCATCCCACTAACCTCTCCTACCCCCCTCTCTATTTCGTTTCGATCTGACCTCCTTCCTTACCTTATTTATCACTATCTTAAGTTTTTCCAGCAGCGCATCTGCTCCTCCCTCTTCTGAACCCTCCACCTCCTCGTTTTCCAGTTTACCTTTAAATTAGTCTCAAATCTTCATCCCCCAAGCTGCCCATTGTCGATTTCCTTCCCCCTTTTCCTTTCTTCCTACCTCTACCGCGTTATGGGCCTCCACATCTCAATGTCGATATCAAGGGAAAGTGCTTGGAGCCTCACTCTTTGCCCACTTTCATTCTAGCCATTAGCTTTCTTATTCTTTCTTTTGCCAGAATGAAATCTATCACAGTGTCTCCTTTGCCTGTGAACGTAATTTTCCCTTTTTCATCCCCCTTAGTATTGCTTTTACAAATAAACCATGCCTTCTCTCCCAACAAGTTCAATAAACTTTTACACCCCGCCCTCCCCCGATTCACTTTCCTGTGCCTTAAGTTTTTTGTGAGCATTTCGCTTGCTTCATCCCATACTTTCCCCTAACTCTCTGGTCCAGGCATTTGAATTTCTCCCTATCAACACCAGCTCCTCATTCCCATCCTCCATCCATTTCTTTATCAATCTCCATACCTCTTCTTTCCCTCTCCTCCTGTGCACACAAACAATGGCCACCCTCTCCCTCCCTTCCTTTACTCTTCTCACCATTATCCCCTCAACACTTCCTTCTATCTCGTCCGCTCTCTCATCTTCTATCAATTCCCTTCTGATCCATGACATCTTGCCACCCATCCTCCAGCCCCTCTCGTGTTGTCTTCTTTTTTTTTGCATCGTCCATTCATATTCTTTGGAAACGTTTTTTTCAAGCTCTCCGAGTCCTTCTTATCAGCCCACGTTTCACTCATCATTACCACGTTCCATTATCCCACCGCCTCCCAGAACCCTTCGTTCTTGTTTTTCAGACCTGATGCATTCGGAACGGCAACAATCACTCCTCTCTTTTTGTCCTTTTTTCCTTCTCATCCCTATTTTCATTCTTCCTTCTCTAACAAAAACCCCGCCTCTTCTTTTCTTAATATCTTTCCCTACCCTTCTCTGTTGCCGTGTTCCCTCTGTCCTCATCTCTTCCTCTCTCTTCATTCCACATCCATGCTATTCACCCATAACCTGTCTTTCCGTATTCTGACATTGCCCCCGTTGCTCCTTTTTATCTATGCTCTCCGTTTGATCATGTACTTTCTCTCTCTCTCTCTTTCTCTCCCCCCCCTCTCTCTCTCTCTCTCTTTCTCTCTCTCTGCCTTTCCAATACTTTAACCCCTTTCTTTCAGTGTCTCTTTCTTATCCATAGTTTCTTTCCTCTTTTCTTTGTTCCCTATTATTACTATGACCACACTCGTTTCTCCTTCTGTCTTTCCCACCAATATCTTTACCGCTCACCCGCCCACCTGTGCCCCTATTTCATTCGTCAGCTTCTCCACTTCTTCCTTTTCCGATATACTTTCTACCTTCAGCCCTTTAGTCACTACATTCCGCTTTCTTTCCTTCTTTCAGTTTTGCTTTAATTTTTGATTAGCCGTGCGCGAATTCTTTCATTTTCTGCCCGAATTTCCGTATCGGGCCCCTTCGCTCCTCAACCTTCTTCTTTTTTTCTTTATTTTCACTCCCACACTCTAATTTCCTGATACTCTCCTCAAACAAGCTCATTTCAGTTATTCCCTTTTTCTCATTCTCACTCTGCTCGCTCTCTATAGTCTCAAGTTTCTTCCATACCTCCTCTTTCTCAGACTGCCAAAGAGCTTTCCATTTCTGCAAGTTCTAGCTCACTTTTTCAACTTCCTCCGTTTTTTCTTCTCCCTGTGTCATCATTTTGCCTAGCACTTCAAACGTGCCCTCTCTGAATCCTATGATGAGCCCCTCTAGACCTTCTAAACTACAGGTACTATCCCCTGACCTTCTTCTTTCGGGTGTTCTTCTTTGCCTGACTTTCTTTGTGTTTTGTCTTCAAACCCTTCCTCACCTATTCTTGTCTTCCATTCTTTTGTTATTTTCTGACTTTTCCCCTTTGGTACTCGTTACTGCTTGACGCCAGTTATCAAAAGAACCCTTTGCGTCCGTACCATTCAATCTCCCTGGCCTAGTATAATTCGGCGTCCTCCTTGCCACCCTCGACTGCCTGTGCTGCCTCCTACCATGTCATGCCGTTTCCCCTTCCCTGGCATCTTAATGAACTCAGCTTTCACACTGCTTCCTTCGCCATCATTCCTACTACTACCACCGCTAGCTTTGCTGTTCGTGAGTAGACCACCGTCTGTATCTGTCTCCTGTCGCCCTTTACCTGCCATTTCTGGACTTCTCACGATCAGCATGCCAATCTGCTTTGGCTGCCGAGTTAACGGTCTTCCGCCTGACCCTTTCCCTCCCCCTTGTTCACGATCCCCCTTGCCTATCACAATCTTATCCCTTGAATCCCTATCAATCCCTCGAACACCCTCGGCTCAGCACACTGCCCCTTCTCGCTCATTCAACCCTCACATTCATTGGTTACTCTCCCCGCGTGATAAGACGCCGCTTTGTTCGACCCCGTACCTAACCTCAAAAGCCCTTCCACCCATTACTTAGAGTCTCAGAGGTTACTACTCGATCCCACACTTTCCAGAAACCCATTCACTCTCACTTATTCCTTTGCCCTTATCTACTTCATTCACCGCCTTTTATTTCTTTAACCTCCCTTATGCCCTTTACCAAAGCCCAAAAATAAGCAATGTGCATGTTTCCTATAAAACTCAGTATGCAATAAAAAAAAGTCAGTTTCGTGTTTGGCATGTGTACCCGGTCTATTGGGTAGCCACCCTCTGTGAGGGCAATTCGACGTAATTTAACGTATGTATTTCAGAGAATTGTGTTTACTTGAGGTTGTTTTTTACTAATGAAAATTGATTCTTCATGGTCTATACACCTGGAATTGCTGATACATGGGAGAAAAAGGCTTGGAATATGGATGAATATATGCATGTTTCACATTCGTCCATATTGACTTCACTTTATGCCTTAGCTCGCTTTGCTTATGAATCTTGGTTGTATAGGTTGCCTGCAAGTTCCAGTTAAGTGGACAAGCAATGTCGATCGTTTAGACTCTTCCATCTTTTTTCTCACGCATCACGATGTCGGGTCGATTGACTCGAATATAATGATCCGTCTGGATGGTAACATTCCAGTATAAGATGTAGACTTCATTTTCTAAAACGTGCACTGGAATGTATCTATAGAAACGCATCCATTCTGTAAACCGTCCTAGGTTTAGGGCAAGTTGCTGATGTACAATGCCCGCTACATCATTATGTCTTTGCACGTAATATCTCTCTCTCTCTCTCTCTCTCTCTCTCTCTCTCTCTCTCTGAGCGATTTACCACAACCATCAATAATGCCCTCGATGGATTCGCTGGTATCTCCACACAATCGGCACCTCTCAACCACATCTTGATGTATCACGTGCTTGCAATAGTTTCTGGTGCTGACGACCCTGTCCTGAATCGCTAACACGAATTCTTCTGTTTTCGGAAGTAGGACGATCTTTTTTAGCGAAATATTGGACGTCTCTGCCCACTTCATGTTGATCTAACATTTTGGGGTGCTCGCCGTGGATAGCTTTTTGTCTCCATTGCGTTTCTAATTTCTGTATGGCTTCTGCCCTTATATTCAAGGCTTCCTCTGAGGATAAGTTCAAGGGCGTGTAATTAAAATCCTCTTCACAGATGGTGTTCTAAAGCGAAACATCTCGCTTGCTCTTAAAATAGTCTTGCAACTGTATGACTGGTGATATACAAAGTTGATTGACATCTACAACGCCTCTGCGAGCTCTATGTCACAGTCGAATTACCCTTTCAATCGCCGAATCACTGTGGTGCATTCGGTGCTTGGTCACTTTAAGCCGGATGGTTATGTTCAGCTTCTCAAGGTCGGCGTTTAACCATTTGATGATTCCAAAAGAGTACGTTCGGACAGGGATAGCACAGATGTTAATAGCTCTGATTTTTTCGTCTGAGTTGCGAGAACACTTTTGAACCAATGTGATCGTGAGTCTTGTAGTGCAAGCAGTTATGAGGCTTCTCTCAACTATCGTACGCTGAATATTCTTATACTCAAAAATACCCAATTATTTATATGACTTATCCTAAGTCATTTCCTTAATGTGATCCTCGTTCTCGTCCACTAATTCTGGAGTCCCTAATTCTTCTCTGATTACATACGCTGTTCTGCATTTATCTAGACCAAACTTCATGTGGATGTCATTAGAAAACTGATTTGTAGCATGGATCATTTGCTGCAGTATCTGGTTTGAAGTAGTGTATAGCTTTAGGTCACACATGTTCAGAAAATGGGATATAGTTTAAACACATGAGACATGCTATTTAGTGTTCGGCTCAATGGATACTACGCTAAGCAGAACCATAATGCACTTAAGGTGTCCCCTTGAAAGATACCCGTCGTAATGCGAATTAATCTAGTCATCCTTGGTTGCCCATGATAAAAATACTTGATTACGAACCCCCAAAGTATCGTTGCATGACCTATAAAGGCGATCATACGTGGGCAGATATTGTAAATCTTCAAAACTTCAACTAAATAGTCATATGTACCGAAGGGAATGCTTGCTTGTGGTCAATGTAAGCCGTGTGCAAGCCATGTACGTCATGGCCACAGCTTCAGTCGTAACTAGATCTCTATTGCCCCGCGAGTTTTTCCAACATCCTTTTTGTTCTTCTGTTAGGATGTTATTCCCATCGCAGTGAGAGGAAACATTATGTGCAATTACAACTGTAAGGCACTTATGAATCGTGCAAAACTTTGTTTTTTGGGCGCCCTATTAGTGCACGCAGATTCCTCGTTTGGACTGGTTCCGCATCTTCGAAATCCAGTGAAGCTTGACCAAAGTTCCTTTCAAGGTGCTGCCGTTTTTCTGGTATTTCGCTGTATTACATCAAAGGGAACGTTAATGTCTGAATATGATTTTGGTGGATCCAGTACTTGATCTACGTTATCCCTTGCACCGACGCCTCAAGCTTCAATTAGCTGTCCGTCATGCACACCTTCCAGAGGAAGCTCACCAATAGGAGGTTGTTGTTTGACCTCCATTTTGGTGGTAGCTATTTTGACACATAAAAGCAGTTCGTTAACAGATATTGTGCGTTCTTGATCTGCTAGATTCTGTTCCTTTATTCTTGTGACTAGATGCGTGTACTTCAGTAAGAAGAGACGATGATGTTCTCTCCTCACACATTGCCCACTTCCCTCTGCCGGACAATGAAGGGGCATTACAACTTTGTTTATATGGAAAGTCCATTTCAAACGCCTGCTTGGTTGCTGAATTGCTTTTGCCTTTAATTGAATCAGGCCATAGGCCTCTGGAGGATGTGGTGGAACTGGATCATCTTGAAGTTGCGCAGGAACATCAATGGCACGATGATGTATTGCTTTACCGGTCGCCGCTTGATCTTGTAGGGAAGCTTTCTCTAACTGGTGTTTATTATCGATGTTTTTTCCTGCCGAATCAACCCCTCGCTTAACCTCCATTGCTCGGTTTTCAGAGATAAGGAGATTACTTCTAATGTCCTAAACACTTGCGATAAGATCTCTCACTACAACTCTCTTCATATAAGGATAATTTGAGCGAACTTCATTCTAAAATTGTATTCCATTCAGCGTTCAGTTTCAAACTTTGCACTTACGTAACAGAGATGCATCAATTCTTGTATTATTGTTGTATTTCCGTTGATACTCTCCCGTGGTATTCCTGTTGAGGTGGTTGGCTTCCGATGGCTTTCGCTAGCAAAAGCATCCTCAGCAGGCACAGCTAATGATCTTTGAGAAGCGACCATCGTTTCGATATATTTCGTGAATTCTAAATTTTTCCAAAAATGTTTCTGAATAATCTTTAAAATAGCACAAGATAGGAAACTAATAATGGTGGATATACTTTTGTGGATTTTAGAGAGTGAAACAGCAAAAAAAATTGTTTTTCTTCGCTTAAAAAATGCGCCTGTTGGGCTCGGAATGAGCAATGTGTATTAGGCTGGCGTTTAAAATACAATAAATCTTTTAATTTTTACAATAATCATAAAAGTTTCATTGAGTGGTTTAAACTCGATGCATGTACATCGCCTGACAGAAACTCACGATTAGCTCAGTACTGGCTCAGTACAGATTATCCAAGTCCCAGTAGGCACGGAATATGAATGTCAATGCATCTGTGTCAATGATGATGATTGTTTTTGAGATTGTGTTCATTTTTTTTGGCAAATATTTGACAAGGCAAGAAGAATAAGGGTGAAACCAACGTTCAGTTTTTTATAAATAGAAATGTAAACGCCAAAAGAGATTGGGAAACATGTGTTACTTCACATACATTTCCTAAAGGTATATAGTTTTATTGTTTACTAGATTTTGTTGGAAAGATGTACAGAACTCCTCTTTCGAGAAACGCTTATTTTTTGGGCATGACCATGAAAATGTCCGCAAATACCATTTCCAGTGTTGGAACTTGTTTTTAAAAAATCCCAGTCTACATCGGAGTAGTGAGTTTGACAATTTTTTTAAATCGCCGCTTCGAAGCTCTGTGCATGTTTCTGATAAAATTTAGTATGCAATAAAAGTATATTCCACACACAACAAAATGATGTTGAAAAATAGTGAATTTATTTAACTAAAAAATCAATTTTTTAAAAGACCCCCACATGAATTTTTATTTGATCTCACGAATTATTACGAACAGAATTGTTCTGAAAAATAAAATTTTGCGATGAGAATAGGTCCGAACTACAACTTTGGCTATTTATACCGAAATTTTGAAACGCGTAGCTATGGCCTTAATGTTGAAAGAAGTCTTCTGACATTACTGAATATCTACTAAAGATTAACTGAACATTAACATTCACATTAACTTAACATTTACTGAATGTTTTTTTTTACTCTTATACTTTAAATTAGTTAAATTTTGATGAAAATTAAAAAAATAAATTATATAGATTTTGCTATTTTTTTTTATATCTGTCATCAAATCAATTTATATTTATTTTGTGAAATTTTCAAAATTTAAAATACTCTGTTCTCTTCATATATATTCCCTTTTGTCAACAGTTTTTCAAGTAATAAATCAATTTTCTAATATCTTTTTATGTACAAAAATGATGCACGTGTATTTCATACACGTTTCTCTTGCTTTATCTTGTTTTTATCAGTTTCGTGTTGGGTATGTGCACCAGCTCTATTGGCTAGCAACTCTTCATGAGGAAAATATGACGTAATTTGGCGATAAAATGTATTCTTGATAGGTTATACATCCGGCTTTGCTGATGCATAGGGGAAAGAGAGTTGGTATATAAGCCGCGACCGAAGCAGAAGAAGTTCACTCTATTATCGATTAAAAATGAATCTTTCAATTATCGCCTACTTCGCTGCCATGTATCTGGCTCTCCACATCGGAGCTGTTAACGCTGACTGTGACGATCCTTGTCAACATCCCAGTGAGTGTGAATCCTGCCCCTATACACATTGCGTTCATGCTCCTCAAGGTAAGTCAAGGAATTATTAATAATTACATTTTTGCTATGTTATTAAATTTCGAACTGAACTTTTTTCATTGTGGTCTTTTCCGGCATTTCGGCTCTACTTTAATTCTTCATCGGGTAAGGAGTACAGATCAACAGGAACCTGAAGTATCAAATACATGATAAGTTGAATTTTTCAAGAGAAAATTTTTTCGAAACCTCTTTTATGAAACGCGAAACAAGTTTTCAAAATTTTACCGTCAGGTGAATTTTAACCGACACCTCCTTTATTCATAAGCACCTAGGTGCTTCAACTTATTCAGCATCGCAACATGCTAGTGAAAATCACAGAATTTGTACTAAGTTAACCAGAAGGAGTCAATTATGGGTTCGACACATCAGGTTACAGCTGGTCCATACTCCTCTCATGAACAATCAGAGTAGAATCAAAATGCCATAAAAGACCACAATAAAACCGAATTCAATATTATAAACTACTCCAAAGGCGAAATTTTCTTAATCAATTTTATGGTGAAATATCGATTATTTTACTAGAATAGAGACACTTTTGAAAAAATATAATGAGATTATGACTATTTAGGCATAGTTTAAAATAATACTTTAAAATAATGGTATTGAGTAATAAAACATATTTTTGCTTTCAGGCCCGTACCGTTATTGCTTATCTTGATTGGTGCGATGCAGAGAGGAGAAGCCTATTTACTTCAAGATCTCTACATCGTAGAAAACCTACAAATTTGATTTATAATGTACTAAATGTTTAACCACAGTGTAGCCTTTCAACTTCAATTTTGTGATAATTAAATAATTCAAAAAACTTGAAACAATCATGGTCATTTTACAACACCTCGTACGATAGCGAACATAAGGTGTTTTCGACGAAGTCCCACCACGTATTGTGTCGAAATATGTGAAAATATTTGTACAAATCAAATCACTCCAAATTGAGCTAATGCCACATTATCAACGTTTCAAAAGATTTCAAGCGTCCAGAGTGAGACTAACAGAATAAATAAAACGAGTAAATTCAATGCGCTTCTTGTTAATTTGCATAATACAATAGATAAAATGATTGAATTAGGAAAAAGTCGCTAGTCAAATCCCTAACATGATCGCACAGAATTTCGGTTAGAATTAGATTGATTACATTCTTTTATTTCTCATTAACAATGTATGTTACGTATGTTTTGCCTTCTTTGGTGTTACATGTAGAGTTGTATCAGCGCCTCTCAACGTTAGTTTTATATGAAATATTGTAGAAACGAATTTCATGTAACTTCATGTGTTATTTTCAACAATAATAGCTATATTTTTCTATGAATTTTATATCCTACAATATAACTATTGACCATGCGATTAAATTATTTTTCTGTCGTCTTAAATATCAACACCAAATTCAAAAGTCTCTATATCATGTTTTCATTTTTGACAATATAATGTAAATTTTATGATAAATAACAGAATATTTCCACAACTTTTGCAAGAATTTGACGAAAGTAGGATCGTTTTAAATTGAGGGTCGTTTTCATCTTATCCTTAATAAGACACCTGCTGTCCACTTCAAAATTGAGCAATTTTTAAAATGATGAATAAGGTGACGAAAATAGACCCAATGTTCATTGCTGTGAATTTTGAAGGAGTAATCTAAGCGTGCCTTAGAAAGGAATCGTTTCTGTTGAAATTATTTATTAGGGGGAAATCATGATAATTGGATAAAAGTAAAATAAATAATTTGATTAATTGATTCAAAATTTCAATTTTAATGCTGAATTATTTAATAACAAATAAGTTAAAGCTCTTACATAAAAACCTTTGTGAAGGACGATTAGATTCCTCCTTTAAAATTGGCAGTCCTTAACATTATATATATTTTAATCGATTTTCTAAAACATTAAAACGTTGGACGAATTTCGAGATTACCTGTACATATAATACGTCCTTGATACAAATATCTTAGGAATATCTCTTTCTTTAATTTTATCAGAAATATAATGTTCTCAACACTGTACTGAATAGTTTAAATATAGATCAATTTGAAAAACTTTTTTTAAAACTAGAACGAATTCTTACTGCAAGGTGCAAGAAAAGAAATAATCATATTGTTGATATTGCCATCAAAATTGATTGAAGATATGTTTTTACCTATTTTGATTAGAAAAACTGTTATTTACTTCGAGTTGCATAGTGTATGCGCATTAGAATAGGCCGAAAGAAACCACTTTTTTTGACTTGTGGATCCAAATTTTCTAATAGTGGGTAAAAGTTTTATTTGCTTAGTAGTAGTAAGTCCTCCGAATATTTAGCCGATCGGATAATATCTTCTGTATTGCGTAGGGATTTGAAAATTAAAATTTTGAAGTATACAACAAGTTTTTTTATGGTCCAAAACATGACGCTATATTTCTTGTAGAAAGGGAAGAGACGGTAGGTTTGAGACACGTTGACATTATGAATCTGCATCATCAAAATGGTACATTGATTTCAAAATTGATGTACACGTCTCTGTACTGTAGCATTTGATGATTGCATTTATTTATTGAAAACAGGATATATCATCCTTGTATATTAACAAAAAGCAAAATAATCTAACCCTATAGTCTTCCCAAAAGGTACCGGCGTGTGGCATGTCTCGGACACGAGGAAAGAACATATGGGATACTAATAAAGAAACATGAAAAAAGCATTTCTAATCGTTATTAAGGTTTTAGAATTTAAGTACACAAAAACCGAATGTAATTTTATTATTTTTTGCGTTTTTTAACTTTTCTCTCGGGCGAACCCGGTATTTCATCATTAGCCATGGACTAAGTCAAGTGCCTGATGAATTAAGGATATTATGAATTTAATACGATGTTTGAAATTACTTGCGACGTTGTTGCAGTTGTGCGAGAGCAACCGAGAGCGTGGGAAGGTTACATTACTCGCCTCTGGATGCTGTTTAAGAGCAAGTTGTTGATGTATAATATCCGCTACATTATTATGTCTGTGCGTGTACTCTGACTCAGCCATTATGCGACAGCCATCAAAAAATATGCTCGATGGATTCGGTGGTATCTCTAAACAATCGGCACCTGACAACCACGTCCTAATATAACACGAGCATGCGATTGTTTCTGGTGCTGACGACTCTGTTCTGAATGGCTAACACAAACCCCTCCGTTTCCGCAAACAGGATGCCGTTTTTCAGCAAAATATTGGATGCCTCTGTCCACTTCATGTTGATCTCACACTTTGGGGTGCTCGACGTGGATAGCTTTTTGTCTCCAATGCGTTTCTAATTCCTCTATGGTTTCTGCCCCGATATTCAAGGCTTCCTCTGAGGACAAGTTCAAGGGTGTGAATTGAGATCTGCTTCACAAATGGTGGTCTGAAGCGAAACATTTCGCTTGCTGTTAAAATAATCTCGTAATTGTATAACTGCTGATATACACAGTTGATTGACATATACAAGGCCTCTACCTGCTCTATGTTATGATAAAATCACCCTTTCAATCGCCGAATTGCTGTGGCGCATTCGGACCTTGGTCATTCCAGCGCGTATGGTTGTGTTTATTCTTTTGAGGTCGGTGTTGGACCATTTGATGAGCCCAAGAGAGTACGCGCGGACAGGGATGGCATAGGTGTTAATGGCTCTGATTTTGTCGGCCGAGTTGCGAGAACTATTTTTGAACCAATCTGATCGTGAGTCTTGTAGTGAAATCAGTTATGAGACTTCTCTTAACTATCGTATACTGAATGTCCTTAGACTCAAGAATATCCATATATTTATATGACTCACTCTCAGCTGTTGCCTCGATGTGATACTCGTTCTCGTCCTCTGAATCTGCGGTCCCTGATTCTCCCGTGATTAAACGCACTGTTCTGCATTTATCTAGCCCAAACTATATTTATTTGATATCTGTCACCGCATCAATTTACAATTATTTTTGAAGGATTCCAAATTTAAAATACTTCGTTCCCTTCACGTCTATCCCCTTTGTCAACAGTTTTCCAAGAAATAAATAAATTTTTCTATATTTCTGTATATGAAAATTTGATGCACGTGTATTTCATACACGTTTCTCTTGTTTTATCTTGTTTTTATCAGTTTCGTGTTGGGTATCTGTACCCGCTCTATTGGCTAGCCACTCTTCATGAGGGAAATATGACGTACACTGGAACCTCGATTTAGTTTAAGTCTCAAGCATTGCCTCGATGACGTTGACTTCGTTTCCAGAATTTTCATGATGTAAACAGTCAGGGGGAACTGCGTAACTCCACTGAGCTCGTGCGCTTCCTCTCTCGGACCCTCGGACCTTCCCATCAACGAATGCGAGGCCGGCGGCAATCCTTTCTCTCGGCGTCTTCAACCTCTCATCACCAAATTCGAGCCGGCAAACATTCTAGGAACACAATAAATCCAGGGAAAATAAATCGAGGCTCCAGTGTAATTTAACGATCAAATTTATTCTTGATGGATTACATGTACATCCGGCTTTGCTGACGCATAGGGGAAAGAGGGTTGGTATATAAGCCGCGACCGAAGCAGAAGAGGTTCAGTCTATCATCGATTAAAATGAAACTTGAAATTATCACTTAACTGTAAATCATGCCACAATAAACGCTGCAAACCTCATGATAAGTCCAGGAATTAACAATAAGTATCTATAACCTCATTTGTTTGTTCACATTGAAGCTCCTACAGGTATGTTTCCACTCGTTTTCCGCGTGTTTTTTATCTCGCGACTTTCTGTGTCATGTCAATTTGACAGTTCACTGATATACATCATGGAGTAATAGTAAAGAGACAAAACTGTGTGTTAAAGAATTGGTCGCCATTTTTCCGAACATAATTCGAAGGAGGACTTACGCTGAATTCCAAAGGTGTCGCCTCACTTTGCTCGCAAGTTTCAGCGCGCCTAGAGCACGCAGCTGTCGGATCTCGCGCTTTTTGTTCGGCTTAGTTCGCAGTGTAATGCATTTAAAGAAGCTTACTTTAAAATATTACAAGTCTGTTGAAACCTTTACTTTCAAAGTAATTGTTAAGTTTTTTTCATCTCAGATTGAAATGGAAATTAATTTACTTAAGGTTCTATTGGCCTTAAGAAACACATTCTCATTACAATACTTGGGCTCGACTTCTTATACGTATCTTGATAATTCTCTAATGAATTATATAATCATAAAAATTTGAAATTTTGACTTTTTTTCGTATATCGCATAGTTTGGCCTGAAAATCGAATTTTATGCTTTTTAATGAAATGCGATAAAATCGTTAAAGCAAAAACTATAGGATTTATTGAAAAATGATCTGAATCAAATTTGTAGATATTTTTGAGTTGAACAATTCTGCTTCCTAATATTTTTTCATTTTCCGCATAGGTTGGCCAGAAAATGGAATTTTTTATATTTTTAAAAGCGTTATTATGATTAAAACAAAAACTTTACGCCTTATGAAAAATAGTCTAAAATGAATTTGAAGACCTTTTTGTCATGAACAATTTTCCTTCCAAACAGTTCTTTTATAACTCGCACAGTACTTCTAGAAGATGAAAGTTTTCAATTTCTAATAACATTTTTCACGATTAAGACTAAAACCATGCATCTTATACGAAAATTGCATTAGGCACACTTGTAGATCTCTCTTAGATGAACAGTTTTGTTCCTCAACATTGTTTTTATTTTGCATAGTTCGGCCGTAAAATCAAATTTCTTATTTTTTAAAAAGCGTTTTCGATGGATAAAACGAGGACCGTTTGTCAAAAATGGCTGGTTAACGATCTCGTCTTTTTAGCATTAAAAAACTGTGCCAAAGTTCAATTGAATCGGATCTAATTTTGAAAGTTATCATGCCTACGCGAACAGGCGACAGACAGACTACAGACAAACACTTTCGTAAAAATCGATTTTTCTGTCTCTGGGTGTCTCAAGACGTGAAGATTTCATTATAACCGATGCAATTGAATTTTGCATAAAACTCTCGCAAGTTCGAGTGCGCTATTGGAACAAAAACTACGTGTCTTATCGAACAAATTTTTCAAGACAAATTTGCAGATCTGAGTTAGGCGAACAATTTTGACATAAAACGCTGTGTTGTACCTTGTGTCGTTTTTCTAAGAATGAAAATTTTTAATTCTGGATATCATTCTTCAAAATTAAAACAATAAATTCACGTTGTACAAAAAAAATTATCAGCAACAAATTTGTGGCAAAATTTTTCAAGTGTACCCAACCTAAAAAACGAATTCATCTAATCGGGCCTAAAGTATGGTTGAATGGAGACCTATTGGATGGGAGTTCATATAGAAATTTTTTCTTGTTTCTACAAATATTTGCAAAAGTAGGGGCGTTTGAATTTTTTACTTTTGATAAAAACCCTTTTCTTCAAACGTTTATAACTTTTATTCTCTTGCATAAAACGAAATTTGAGTTGACATGTTTCCGGAAGAATTTTTCATGATATTTCTATTGATGATAAACATTTTAAGAAAATCGATATTTGATCTGCATTTTCAAAAATCAAAAATAAATTTGACTTTTTCTCAAACTTGGACCCATTTGATTTTTTCGAAAATAGTCTCGTAAGAAAGCTGAGAATTTCTCCTATAAAGTAGCCAAAATCCAGGAAGGCAGTTTCCTTTCTCCTCGAGACCGTTCGCTAGGGTCTTCACGCCGGGAAATCTCCTGGAACATCCTTATGCTAATTTCTTGCATATAACTGCCCTCTGCATCAACAGGGTTGAGACTGTCATTATTAAGTTACAAGATACAATGCCTGCATTGCAGTTAGCGTGAAATCAATTTGGAAATATTTTTTAAAAATCAAATTTATTGAATGTGTCTCAAAGTGATGTTTTTGCCTATTTGAGTGATTTATTTGAATATGAGATTGATGGATTTTGTTTTTTTGCGCCTTTCTGTCTTGCTTTTGGTTTACTTCTTAGAATTGCAGCTCTTTGTCGTCTGCGCATGTCTATTCGTTTTATTGGCTGCTTTCTTGGTGATTTCGTTCGTTTCAGCAGTTTTTTCGCTGATCTCTTCCGCTGTTTTTTTTCTCCTTTTGAGAAGATGTCGTACTTCTCAGAGGATGAGAACTTTTTCAGTTGAAGTTTGCCATTCTGAGTAGTAATGAAAGCGTGGTATTGTATTGTACCGGGAATCGTTACTGCTTGATCAAATCGTCCTTTTAGAATCTCGGTAGCTCAGGCGTGACTTTCTCTGCTGCTGAAGAAAATTACGGTTTCTTTGTAGTTACTCTTTACACGCTAGAATAAAGTTTAAGGGGTGCGTATGTGATGTTTCGGAGAACATTGCAAGCTAGAACAAGCTGCAAGTCTCTTTATATTCGCCCATATGCCATCACACGCACTTTTGCCGTGGGATGTACCATGGAAGTGCCGTTTTGCTAGAATACCGAAATTATCTTTATTGGCTTAGAGATGTGTTTCATCTCTCCACCAACTTTTAGAATAAATCACGACAGTGAAGATTGTAGCTTGGTCATTATTCCAGTGGAATGATTGCGTTGAATTCTGAGCTGCATAGGCCTAATTCTCTGCAAAATCGAAGCAAATCAGAAACTCACCTCGCAATAAATTTTCTTTTTGTTTTTAAAAAACGATGATTGCTCCCTTGAAACGAAGTGGTGTGTTTTTAATTTTAACAACCGTTCACAAAAATCATCCAGGAGTTCATCGGTATTCATCACCAAAGTCCGCAGGGTATAGTTTCGAGCAAATTTATAGGAATTTTTGTGATGACCAATTTTGCTTTCAACTTTTTTTTCGTTACTCGTATAGTTTTGCTGGAAAATGAAATTTTTTATTTTTCAAATATACTTTTCGGTGAATAAAACCAGAAGCTTTGGTCAAAAATGGTTTCTTAACGAAATCGTCTTTTTTTTTAGGCCTTAAAACAGTGTGACAAAGGGCAATCTGATCGGATAATTCATTCGAAAGTTATCGTGTTTACAGACGACAACGACGACAACGACGACGACCGACAGACAATGATGTGAAATCAATTTTTTTTCAGTCGATGTGCTCGGAAACTTCGAAATTTTATGAAATGCGCGAAAGTCAATTGCTATTTTCATAAGCATTCTGCGAACAATATTCAAACCAAAACAGCGATTTTTTAAAAAATCGAGTGTCTACTTTTAAATTTTCATTAAGATCGAAACGAAATCTACTTTCTTATGAACCTTTTCATGCAACATGAACAAGACACAAATAGGCTCACAAATAAAAAAAGGCTTCCTTCTCGAAATATGAGAAACAAATCCATAACACGTCTTCAAAATTCTGAAAAATTATAATAATAATAAAAACAGTTATCTAATTTATTAAGTGATAAACATGATTAATTTAGAAAATTAGGGTACAGAAATTAATACCTGTATATCATAAGTTTATCATAATAGAATTCTACATAATATAGAAAATTTCAGGAGACAACTGATGAGAATGTATTCGTTGAAGCCGAAATAGCTTTAACAAAAGTGAATTTACAATCACCAAATTACAGTTGTCAAAGGTGTAACTTCTAATTTTGAAAAACTTCTGCACAAATATGGGGGAAATATACAGACCGTGTGCGTAGCGCGCGGTAAATTAATTATCGAACGCGAAGCGCAAGATCCGACAGACGCGCGCTCTGGGCGCGCTTAAACTTTCGATTTGTCAAATCCTTGAAAAGTTAGCATGGCTGACTTTCCAAAACATTAAGAGGATTACGTCACTGGGCCTAGCATAGATCAAGAGCCCTAAGTGAGCTCTTAATTTCTGAAAAAAAAACTAGGGATTGATTGAATGGACTTTTGAAGTTACAGGTATAGTGGTCCTAGCTTCATTTGAAGTCAGCGTGCAAGCCATTTTTTACAAAAAATTACAGAGATCAAATATCGGCGGCTAGGGTTCTTTTCAGTTCTCGCTCTAGAAAATTTTTACGGCGGGCTTTGCGTATGCGTGTTTTCATTGTTACGTGCATAATTTTTATTCTTCGGTATCGACATTTCCCACAATTTTATGGATTTTTTTAGCTGAATTGTAAATACAAGTATGTCACATCTAAATCATGATTGAAATAAACTAAGAAGCAATTTAATGAAACAAAATTGTACTTCAATCACAAAAACGGTAATTTGACAATGGATGGATTTCATACCATGCTCAAAAATGAAATTTTAACCTTCGCATTGGGGTGATAATAAAAAACCTAAATATTTTGTTTTAACTTGGACCACTCCTTCATATTCTTACTTTTAGCAAATGAATAAGTACGTTTGTTTTTTTTTTTAAATAAAAAAGTCTAACGCATTCCTCAAGACACTTTTTAGCAATGTGCTGTTAAAAGTTTCATTCGGAAACTTTCACTTTCAAAGTTTCGAAATGCGAAATTAATGATCAATGAAATTTATAACGTAACCAAAATGTTAATTTTCCACCAAATAGTTTAGTTGTCTCCTGAAAATGTTGAATTTTTTAGCCAAAAAAAACGAATTTTTAACAAAACAGTTGAGTTTTGAAGTCGAAAATATAAATTTTCTACAAGAAGTTAATTTACAACCAAATAAGTAAATTTCAAATCAGAGGTGAATCTTGAGAAAAATGAATTTTCAACAAACTAGTTCAACTTTCATTCAAGTATGCAGTTGAATTTTGAACCAATTAGTTAAATTTTTCACCAAAACGATGAATTTTTAACGAAGTAGTTCAACTTTAAACCAAGTAGTTGAATTTTTTACCAAAAATAAGACTTTTTGACAAAACCGTTGCATTTTAAACAAAATAATTAAGTTTTCAACCAAAAAGTAGAATTTTAACCAAACGAGATGAATTCCGAACCCAATAGAACCCAATGAAAATCTAACTATTCTTCTTTAAAAGTAATTCCTTTTTAATTGAAAAGTCTACTATTATACTGGAATTTTTTGTTCAGAATTCGTCTCTTTTGGTTAAAAATTCTACTATCCGGTTGAAGACTTGACTATTTTTCTGAAAATTCTTTTTTCCTTAGTTGAAAATTAATTTTCCTGATTGAAAATATAACTAATCCATTTTTGGTTCAAAATTGATCGTCTTTAGTTGAAAAATCAAGTATTCAATTTTTCATTGAAAATTCAACTACTTGCTTGAGAATTGAACTACTTTGTTAGAAATTCATCTTATTGGTTTATAAGATTTAGGTATTTTGTTGGAGATTCGTTCTTTTTTTTGGTTGAAAATTAATGTTTTAACTGAAAATTCCACCATTCCATTTTCTGGTTGAGAATTGTTAGTCTTTAGTTGAAGATTTAACTATTATATTTTTCATTGTGAATTTATCTTTTTTAATTGGAAATTTAACTACTTGGTTGAAAGTTGAACCACTTTGTTAAAAATTCATTTTATTAGTTGAAGATCCATCTCTTTGATTGAAAATTTGACTATTTTGTTGCAAATTCGTTTTTTACAATCTTATTTCAATGAGAAAGTTTTATGTGAAAAATGATTTTCGCAGATTTCATCAAATCTCGACGTTTTCGGACTCACTGATTGAGAAAAAATATATTATTAAATAAAAAATACCAGTTTAGAGCAAAATTTTACGAGATACGAAAAAAATTTTGCGAAAAAAAATTGTTAATCACAAAAAGATCTACAAATTTGATGGAAACTTGCGAGCGTAGCGAGCGATGAGAATGTGCCCGCAAAGCGAGCAGATTTTTTATTTTATATTTTGCTACACAATTAACGTTAGAGTGTTTAAAGAATTCGGCGGTATTTAATTTCATAGTTTCTACAAATCCTGTGTAGAATGCATACGATAAGTTTTTTGTAAAAATCTCATTAAAAACAAATTTTTTCTTTACCTACCTACTTAAGTTTAATAACTTAAAGTCTTGAAAATAGTTTATGATTAGTTGCGGTTATAGTTATTTGTCCACGTGATATATTTTATTTTCACATTCTCATCAGAGAAACTATTAGATTTGTGTGAAATTTGACCCCCCTCCCCTCCGTTTTTGTCAAATGTCCACTTTTTGAGACCGTTTGAACCCGAAAAACAGGTTTTTAGGAATGTGTCTGCCTGCCTGTCTGTCGTATATATATATGTATGGTATGTACACAGTGTGATCTAAAAATGACCGAAGCACCTGTGTCACGGCTGCTTGAATGGCTGGAACGTCATCATGAAAAGCTCCTTCCATTGCAGTTTTCATTTTTGGGAACAGAAAATAAACACACAGCGATAGATCAGGCGAATATGGAGGGTGATCGATGACACAAATCTGTTTTTTCATCAAAAATTCGTTGACTTTTTTGACCTTGTGAGGTGGTGCATTATCATGATGTGGAACAAAACGTGCACAGATCTTTCTTTTACCCAAATCTTGAGTCAATATTGTGTAGATTGTACAGTAAGATGAATTTAATTCTTTTGTCAGCATTCTCACAGTGAAACTTGCATCGACAGCGATTATTTCACGTACTTTTTCCACTAACCCGGCACGATTTGATGCTTCTGGTCGTCCAGGTTTTGGATCATCATTTAAATCGTTACGGCCATTTTTAAATCGTGTAAACGACGTGTAAACTTGAGTACGACTCATACAATCATCACCATAAACTTTTTTCAACAATTCGTGAGTCTCAGCACATTTTTTTACCGAGTTTAAAACAAAATTTAATATTTGCTCTCTTTGCTCCGTGACACAGGTGCTGAAGAACATCCCAAAAACCGAGTTTAAAAAGTCTATGGATGAATTGGTTGATCGTTCCAAACGTTGTATTGAGTTAAATGGATCCTATTTCAAATAAATATTAGGTTTGAAACATGATACCATGCTTGTTTTATTCTATAACTAAAAAGTTCTGTTATTTTTAGATCACACTGTGTATGTACGTATGTATGTATGTATGTATGTACGTATGTATGTATGTATGTATGTATGTATGTATGTATGTATGTATGTATGTATG
>JAUMHM010081674.1:0-13633 GCA_032362435.1 Melikaiella ostensackeni
TCTCAGGAGTGGGCGTATTTGTGGTCCATCGAAGACACTTTCAGTTATTTTCGCGTCACTAAAATGAGGAAAATCTTTTTAGTGAAGCGAAAATAACTGAAAGTGTTTTCGATGGAATACAAATACGCAAACTAATGAGAGATAGTGACGTCATTTCTACAATGAATAGCAAGGAAACAGCAGCCTGGATCAGTTACAAAGAAGTTGTGAAGAATTCTCTTTGGAATCATAGAAGTGAAGAGTGCAAAGAAATAGTGCCTCGAACGATAGCGATTTATAAAAAACTAGGGTGTTTGATGAGCCTCAAGTTACACTATTCGCAATTACATATTGATTACTTCTCAACGAATCTAGGAGATTTTAGTGAGGAGTAAGGGGCGAGGTTCCATCAAGATATAAAGACAGTGGAAATGAGATATCTAGATCGATGAGATGTAAATATGGTGGCTGGTTACTGCTAGTCATTGAAGAGAGAAAGTGATGAGAGTGGAGTGAAACGTAAAAGGAAGCCGCTCGTAAGATCTTTTGAGAATAAAAAGGTGAGAAACCATAAGAGACAGTAAATGTAGAGATAATTCCCGATATTCAATGTAAGGATTTAGAAATTGTAAACAAAACTCTGTTTGGACAAATTCGTCTGACCCTGATCCTCACCTGATGGGGTGAAAATGACCCCAGATTCGGATTTAACGACCCCAAAAACGTCTAAGAAAAGTGGTTTCCTTCGATTCCATGGTTTTTTCCTCTTTTTGACATTGGCATGACTTTGATCCTGACCTCATGGGGTCGAATCAGCCCCGGATTCAGACTCAGCGACCCCAAAAACGTCTAAGAGTAGACGTTTTCTCCAATTCCATGGTTTTCTCAATTTTGACCTTGGGATGACTTTCATCCCGACCCGATAGAGTAAAAATGATTCCGGATTCGGATCTAGCGACCCCAAAAACGTCTTACAGTACTGGTTTACGCCGATTCAATTGTTATTTCTCATTTTGACCTTCACTTGACCTTGACCCTGACCTGATAGGGTCAAACTGACCCCAGAATCGGATTCAGCGATCCCAAAAACTTGTAGCTATGGCGGTTTAGTTCGGGATTCAGTGAACTGTTTTTTTGTGGGGCTGTGTAATATTACTCGAACGAACAAAGCAAAAAAGTATTTTTTTTACACATATACATAAGAAAATAGTCTTTTTTTAGATAAGCCTTATGATAATCACTGTAATAAATTAACAGAAGACTGTACTCCAGGAGAGCTACTTGCTACCATATGGTAGTATGCAGCTCCCTTAGAGTACAGTCTTTCTTCGTTTTTTATAATGATGTTTGGACAAAAATATTTATTGAAATGAAAGACAATCAATGTGAAATACAAAGTTGAACATTTAAAAATAAATTTCGGAAATTTTTAGTGTATCGTCATCAATACCCTTCAGATCCTTATCCCGTACGCTCATTCATTGGAGGATTACGAGAACCAATGCCCACTTGATATATTCGCTGCGGTCCAATATGAATTTCTTGTGGACCCCTAACCACTTGAGGTCGGCTTGGACCCACTTCTTGAATTTCTCGAGGAACAAGATACCATCGAGCCTATGGCCTATGGCTCCAGCAAATAATCCTGGAACAGGAGAATAGAGTTCATGAAGAAAATGTTGGCAATTTTTACAGTTTTGAATGATCAATCAATATTTTTCATTCAAATTCATAACCACAAGCACACAACATTATTCATTATTTCCTTTTCTAGCTCCTAAGTTTTTAATCTTATGAAAATTGGTTTGGAAAAAGGTGACATTTGTGCTGCAGATTTTAAAGCAAAAAATTGTCATGAAATTGTAACATACCAACAAGAATAATGGAAACCGCGAGTTCCAGGAATATTTTGTCAAGAGGAATCTTCATTTTTTCAAGGTGGATTTCGATGGTCGGTGACTGATAATTTTGGATTGTATTTACTTCTTCATATAGTAACTGCTTACCGATTACAAAGCTATCCTTGGCCAAATATTAGAACTCGAAATGTGTGTATATTGGGTAGCGGATAAGATAAAATAGCCTCTGGCCAATAACATGATTGTGTGCTTTTCAGCTTTATTCAAACAGTAAGTAAACAGCATTGTGAAACTGGTAAATAGAGGCTGCATGAACTCCGTTAAAATAATTTATATACATGTTGCTTCAAAATGGTATGATTGAAATTTCGTTTACACACAGAATCTATTGGGCGTTGCCTTACTCAGTTAAAAATAATAATCATTTTTAATATATTTGTTAGCATTAAAATCCGAATTGAGGACAAAGTAGTTTTAACTTATCAAAATACGATTTTACTACCGCTTTTGTCGAAACCCGAAGAATAAACAAGATTTTTCCACAAATGTCGGCAAAAGAATTTTGATTTTGATAAATAAACGATCCGTCGTTAGAATAGGTAGTCTTTTTCGTTGAATAAAACAACGGATACTAAAAGCAGATTAACTTGAGATGTAATAAATTTAAATAATTGTATAATATAATAAAAAATTGTATAAAATAATTGTAATAAATTAATTAAAAATAATTTAAATAATTTAATTGAATATTCAATTAACACACTTTGAATAATATCATTCAATAGAACACAGCAACAGGTGTTTTTCTTTGTCATACACACGCACAAATAGTGTTTTTTTAGATAAGTTTTATGATAATCACTATAATGTATTAACAGAAGATTGTACTCAAGGATAGCTACATATTATCATATGGTCAGTCTCCTTTCTTTTTTTATTTATTACAGCTTGGCCGAAAACATTTGTTGAAATGGCAAAAATCAATATTAAATGCAAAGTTTGATTTTTAAAAATGAATTTCGTAATTTTCAAGTATTTCATCATCAATCCCGTTGAAACCTTGATCTTGTACGCTCATTCACTATCTGCGGCTTGGGTGAGAGCGGAAATACAAGGAGAGTACAAGAGTGAATAACATCGAACAAAGATTGAATGTTTATTTTAGAGCTATTATTTAATAACTCTTTCTTGAATACATATCACTGAGATCATTTCAATCATATACACATACTATAAAGTATGCATTATATGGCAATGAACATAGCTTATGAGCGACTTACAGTCTCGCATCACATGACAAAACACATTTTAAAAATGACACAGCGCTGTAGTAACCAAACTTGTCCTTCTCAGTTAGAAGGTATGAGATGTCAAGATATATCTTAAAAAATGCAAATTTATAAAGATATTAAGGTTTAAAGAACAATCACGAAAACCAATTGGTATTTTTGAGGAGCCCAGAAATCTGAGAATCTGTTAACATTGAAAAATTCTGAAAAAGATTACTTTGCAGCAAATTCATATTCGGCAAAGTCATTTAGCGAAGCCCATCTCAGCTGCCTTCAAGTAGAAAAGCGAAAAAAATTCAAATTAAAAGTAATCATTTAAGTCACCTCCTCAAGACTAGTGGATATTACCAACCCACAATGATAATCAGTGACCCCAAGAGACCACCACTACCACAAAAATCGAATCCCATCCAAGCTAAATTCAAATAGAATAGCCAAAAAATATTTAAATTAAAAGTAATCCTCCAGACCCCTTCACAGGACTCTAGTGGATGTCCACAATCCCACAGTGACAATCAGCAACCCCAAGGTAGCTGAGATGGGGTTTGCTAAATGTAGCAGGAGTGGTTTTTTTAGGATTGCTGATCATCACTGTGGTATTGAGAATATCCATTAAAGTCTTGTGAAGGTGACGAAAGTGATTACTTCAAATTTGAATTTTTTTTGGCTGTTTTACTTGAAGGCAGCTAAAGATTATTAATAAAATTCTGAGAAAGGTTATATTTCGGCAGTCATATCTACGTGGTACAGAGGGGTTACTTTTTGGCATTAAGGGTTGGAGCCCTGAAATTGCAATTGATGAAAATATAATCTGTTTCAGAATTTTACAGTGTCAATAAAATTTTGGTTTGGTCACTGTATAGCTCCAAGTCCTATGTATAAGCATAGGACCTGGAGATCATACAGACATCAAACGCGACGTAGAGCTGTCCACAGACCAAACGCGACGTGGCACAGTACACCGCCTAAACGCGACGTGAAGCAGTAAGAAGGGGAAATGACATGGCTTCATGAATTATTATTTGAATTTCTTGATCACTTGTTAACGGAAACATTTTTGGTTCTTGAGCTTTAGCCTTTGATAAGCGACGACTAGTTGGAAATGAATATCTACCACCAAGAGTAACTTCAGTTTCAGCTTGAAACTCAATTCGACGGATCTGGTGCAACAGTCTCACATTGTGAACTTGACACCAGTAGATGAGGTGAAGCTCATGGATCCTGCACAGCGGAAGAATTGTTCGCAAATTTGGTTGCTGTATAACCAAGGCAGAAAAAGATGATCCTCTTCTGTTTTATGAAATGCATTATTTACTTGAATGAGTAAATGGCCGTTCATCCTAATACACATGTAAGCGTTGCTTTTTGTACAATTACCTTGAAGTAAAAAAAAAGCAAGAATTTATTTTTTCTGGAGTCAAATTTTTGTCCATGTAGGAGGAAATGATATCTCTGGTCATTTTTACGTAAGTGACAGTACCATTGCTTCCAGGAATGTGGTCATTCAGAAGAGTTCGGATATTTCCTTGATACATCTTTTTCATTGATCTGAAGTTGATTTTATCCGTGCCATTATATCAGATTCGCAGAGATTATGTTGATCATCGGTGATTTTTTTTATCAAGTATCTGAGATGCGCAGGTGAAATTATGAAATCACCTAAAGGTATTAATATAGAAGCCTTCAAAAGCCTTATTCTCGAATCGGTACAAATATGAATGTGGTCTTGAACACACCTGGTCGAATTTAACAGACAACCTTCGAACCGAGGTCACTCACTTGGTTGTTCGATGGAAAATGTGTATTTCTGCATATCACTCAAAAAGCGAGCATGACCGGATGATCAATAGCCGCCATACACTGTCTCTCTGTTAACATAAAAATTTGCATTTTCAGTAGATTGATTATTATTCCGTTCTGAGTTGGGTTCATATTCATTATCAGAATCGCTATTGATTTGCTTCCTATTTGTCGTAGTTTTGAAGTGTCCGCACAGAGGGTTATCTTCAGAACCACATTCAAGATTTACTTTGTCAGTAGGACTTTGTTCTAGAGATGATTATTGCAGTTTTTACTCTTCAGCACTCGCAGTGTGATTTTCGTTTTCATTTGAAGATGCGCGTTGCCTTGCAGTAGGAGGACCATCCTCAGGACCTTGTTCTAGACCTTGTGCTAGAGATAATTGCTGGGGTGTTTTCTTCACAAGACTCGCAGTACAATTTCCTTTTTCAGTTGAAGACGCAGATTCCCTCCAGCAGGAGGGCCATCCTTATCAGAAAGAGTATCATCTTTATTCAAAATCAAGCATTTTCTAATTCTGTTTTGTGGTTTTGACAGGCTTTCTTTTGACTTAAATTCTTTTGTATCAGGATCATCATTTTCAAAGACAACTTGAATATGTTCTAATGGATTAATAAGGTTTTCATCAACACTTGTATTATTTACATATTTCGAAAAGAGTTGCTTCTAGCAAGATGACATAATATCTTGAGATCCAGAATTGTTTTGTTTCTTATTATAATTCCTCAAATGCCTGTAATTGTTATCCGTTTTCCATGCTGCAATTTCCTGTTTCTTCAGAGTGAAACTAGTAAAACAATAAAGACACTTCCCTGTAGCAGAATAACCTTCCTTGCCATCAGACTGAAAGTCAATACTTTTTGAGCAAGAGGAAACTTCAAAAGTGGTTTTAATATACTTCTGAATGGATTCGACCAAACAAGATAATACATTCTTTTCGTCTGGTGGTGTTAGAGTTGGAGCGACTGAACGTTCTGAGAGATTCTTTCGGCCAAGTGAATGAGTCAAGAAATAAGTCCTCCCGAGAGTCCTCTTCGGTCTATTCGAAGCTTTCTTGAAGTGCTTGCCTACACGCTGCACAAGTGCTATGTGAAGTGCTCATAAAAACATAAAATATATTTAAAGACATCAGTGCCTTATTGTCATAAAAACTCAACCTTCCAGCAGCAAAATATTCCAGTCAACTTACTTTCTAGAAGTTCGAACAATTCAGGCTTAGATTTAAATATTCTAAAATATGCTTGTTTCTCAAAGTCTTCTACGAGAATATCCATTTTGGTCCCCATAAATGTCTCCACCTTCTCAAAAGTAACCTCAGATCTACTCTCGAGAAAATCTGAGAGAAAATTTTTGCTATCATAGCTAGCATTCGAAAACTTAAACATTTAAACTTTCGGGAATTTCAACATATGAGAAAATGGCATAATGTTCAAAATAAGAGCGATTTTGAAGAACATCTTTGTTAAATAAGCCATCAGACTTTCTCGAAAGATTTCGGCCGTCATTTTCTTCGAACAGTTCCCCTTGATATTTCTTTGATACTAAATCAAGCTTTTGAGGCCACCCAAGTGCTTCAGTTCTTCCTAGAAGAGGAACTAAACCATTCCAAAAACATGGTTTAAAAACTCTTGCAAAGTGTGTGACTCTGATAGAATACATTTTTGGATTACTTTCGTAGTCTCACACTCCGCAAATAGTGGATAATTTTTAACACTGTGACAGTCTTTCACATTGTTTCTTCTCGTTTTCAAGGAACAAATTTTTTAAAAATTGTGCCTCAAGTCTCCAGAAGTTTTCAAATCATGTTGTTTTTTATCATTGTTTTTTTTTTGGATCTCAATTCTTGCAAACTTTTTATACAATATTGACATGGGCCATATACTACATTAATTTATTTGAAGCAATTGTAGAATTTTCTTCAACGCACTTGTAAACAGAAAATCAAGGTTTACTTTTTTATCTTTCTTGCTCAAAACAATTTTTTTCTGCTTTGTTGTCAAATTAACTTTAAAAGCAGTATCTATCTATTAATTAATTTACAGAAAACCCTGTGTTTCGGAAAAAATAGTAACCCGCAAATATAAGAGGTTTCTTTTTAGTCAAATATTTTTGAAGAACGATCAGCTACGATTTCAATTTTCATGGTTTTTAGTTACTAGAACTGTGACGCACAATATTCCGTAATCCGTTTTCTTTGGGATTCTTGTTTAACCCATTTTTCACTTAGGAACACCGTGATCGATATTGACCACACCGGATGGTGATGTCCATTACCCTCTTTTTCAGATTTGCGAGGTTCAACATACCCCGAGGCCTGGGTACTTGATTTAGTGGAGGAGAAGCTCCATCTGTAAGTCACTCCACGCAGATTTTTGTAGACCAAAAATTGTACGCGCCTTGCAGTAGCACCATATGTTTTAAGACTTTTTCGTTCGTGTGCTCGCATATTATGAAGTATTAAGTGAGCATTGATTTCTCAGGTAAGACTGTCTTCTTCCATCTCAAACAATAGGTTCGTAGCTTCTACTATAATTTTATGGAATAGCTCGTTCTCATCATTGGAATGTTCTGTAACGTCATTAAATATATGATGACGCAAACTTCCTCCTGTTCTTGAATTCATATTTGCCACGTGAAACTCATCCGGTCGCAAAAGCACCGTATATTCTGGTATTCGGGGAGTAACTGGAGGATCCGGTGGTTTCTCATTGGCTCCAGCAATTAATCCTGGAAAAAGAAAATAGAGGTTTATGAAGAACATGTTGGAAAGGGCATAGCCGGGTGAGCATACAAAATCTGCCCCCGCACGTATTAACTTGAATTCTCTGTCACAGGTTCGCGTCCATGTGAAGTAGAATTTCTCTCAATGATAACCCCAAAAATTCATTATTGTGGGAGTTATGGAGGTGGAAAGAAAAATTTGAAAAAATGTTTTTTCTCGAAAACGGCTCGACCAATTTTGATGAACAAAATATATGTTGTAGACACTAATGAGGATATTCCAAAAGAGAAAAAAATGTGAAAAAAATTCTCGGTAAAAAAAAATTTTTTAATCAAAGTTTTTTTTGAGGTTATGTTCTAAAGTGACCACATCCATATTTCACAGGAACATTCCTTGAGCTATCCTTCATAAGATATATTTTTGTTAAATATTTCGAACGGATGGAACAATGCCAAAAAAAAGAATCGCGCATGCAACACTGCGCATCGTTATGGTGCACTGATCCCAATTGTATACTTTGGAACACAACTCTTGCATTTTTCAATGCTTAGAAAAGTTGTTGAAATGGAAGATAGCATTGTTATTGATGTAACCAATGTAACTGAATACATCTTGAGTAATATTTCCTTCATAAGCGTTTGCAGTTAGCCTATCCAAATTAGAGTTTCCAGAGCTCACCACGAGGAGGTTGCAGTACGATTTTAAACTCCTTTCTCTAGGGTTCTTTATTATTGTGAGTTCCCTCGCCTCTCACAAATCGAGGTGCTTTATTATCGTGAGTCCTCTCGTCTCTCACAAACCGGGGTGCTTTATTATTGCGAGTCCCCTCGCCCCTCACAAATCGGGGTGCTTTATTATCGTGAGTCCTTTCGCCTCTTACAAAATGGGGTGCTTTATTATCGCGAGTCCCCTCGCCTCTCACAAATCGGGGTTCCTTATTATCGTGAGTCCCCTCGTCTTGCACAAACTGAGGTGCTTTATTATCGCGAGTCCCCTCGCCTCTCACAAATCGGGCTTCTTTATTATCGTGAGTCCCCTCGTCTCGCACAAACTGGGGTGCTTTATTATTGCGAGTCCCCTCGCCTCTCACAAATCGGGGTGCTTTATTATCGTGAATCCCCTCGTCTCTCACAAACCGGGGTGCTTTATTATTGCGAATCCCCTCGCCTCTCACAAATCGGGGTGCTTTATTATCGCGAGTCCCCTCGCCTCTCACCAATTCAGAATATTCTTATTCCTCATCGCTATTATCATTAATCACTGCAGTGCAATGGTTTTCTAAATATTTCGCTGAGAACTTGTGCTGGTTGACGAGTTTTCGACAAATATCTAGCATGAGAGAACTAATACACGATGGTAGCAATGTGTGAGTAGCAGCCAACTGTTCGTCTGCTATTAGCACACTCGCATGCATAGTGTGTCACCGCGGAAACACCAAAGCTGTTAGGCTTGTATCTTATGAAACATCTATATGATACTCGAGAAATGCTTTGGGATTGTATTTTCAACTAAAGCACATTGGGTTCTTCTCTTACGTACTCAAGGGTCAGTTTGCTGTCCTTATCTACCATTTCTGCTAAATAAGATACAGCTTGAGAAAGCTGATAGGATCCAGTGAAAAGGGTCGTTAAGTCTCATTCACTCATTTCTGAGAAATCCAGAATTTCATCTGATGTGACTGTTTTGAAGGGAGTTTTCCGACGTATCCATTCTTTCTCCTCTGCCTCAGTAGCTAGTGTATTTTCGACATTTTTTTGAGCATGCATTCTCTGTAATATTTCATTTGGAATTTCTTTGTCAGGCTGCAGCCCTTGATCCTAAGTATTATTGAGGAATGATGTCACTCTAAATAAGATTGCTATTTTTGGTACCAACTTATTATCTATTTTATGGTCCAGAAGACGATACTTTTAATTGAGCATATCATGAACAGCTTCAACTGCCCATCGAATTTTAGTGACAAAACGTGACTGGTTGAATTATTTCGTTGACAATTTCTTTCTTTTACCTTTCAAAGCAGGCATCACTACTTTAAAAAATTTTTCTTTCAAATCTTTCACTACGTCACGGAAATCTCGATTAAGAACAAAGACATCATTCGTCCTTAAAAACTTCCATAAACTATTTGGATCTTTAATTATGAATTTCATGATAACCGCATCATTTTGGTTTGCTGGATACGGCCCAAGCATTTCTACTACGTATCCATCAGTCGTACAAGTAGTGAAGGGCTTAGAATGAAGATCTTTCTCCTGTCCAAAGAAAGATTTTCTTTGATACTCATTTTTTGTACTTTTCTGATGACGCGCATACGTACCATCATAAATCAGAAGCAAATTGTCCTGAACATCAAACAATTTCTTTGCAATTTCTGTCGTATAGTTCTGAATAAGATCATCGCTGTTAACAGAATTTAAACCAAAACGAAGTGGCAGGAGGTCTTTTTCAAGAGATTGAATTATACTTTTAGAATATTCCAAAGGTAAGTGTTTATTATCCATGTTCAATATGTAAGCTAATAGTTTACTAGAATTTCCTGTACGTAATTCAAAAAGAAGCACAACAAGAGCTTGGATCACTGAACGAGATTGACTATTATGCAATGAAGTCATTAAGCCTTTCATTTCGAAAAGATTTTCCCAAGATAACCCAGTAAAAACTGTAATTTGTTTTTCTGAGAGGCAAAATTCGCCGATTTTGTCAAGCAATGTCGAATCACATTCGATGGAAAGAGTTTCCATTATTTTGGACAACTCTGATGCGCCGAGACTTGCAGTGTTGGAATGCACTTTCAAACGGCCAAGATCTTCCTCATATATTCGATTTTTTAGAATATGAGTTGTACAACACCGATTTCCAGGTGGTATGTAGATTTTCTTTTTGATATACAATTGGATTCGCGCTTCTTCAGGAATCTCAGTGATATTTTTCATGGAGAAACAACGCAACAGTAATGTAGACATGTTTGGATAATACGATCGCAATAAATATTCGAATCGCAAAAGTTATGTTATCAACTGAGTAGAGTAACGCATGAACGGCTATTGCTGACAAGAAACAAACGAAGATCGCAAAGTTAGATGGCATATTGACCAACGAGAATTGAGCACAAGAAACAAATGAAGATCGCAAAAGGCACTTGCAATAATTTAAAGATCACGATAAGTAGTAAGATCGTTGAAGTTATTTTAGCAAACAAATAAAATAGCGTACAAGCGAGAATAATGACCAACATCAAATGAAGCTCGCAGCGTGGATAGGCGCACATACGAGAATCAAAATCGGGAAACAACTGAAGATCACAACATGAGATGGCAAGTGAATGTAGATTGCGAACAAGAACAAATGGAGATCCTAGAGTGAAGTAACACATAAACGACTATTACTAATAGGAAACAAACGAAGATCGCCAAGTTAGATGGCGCATTATCTAAAGAGAATTAAGATCAAGAAACAAATGAAGCTTGCAGCGTGGATGGGCGCACATATGAGAATCAAAAACAGGAAACAATTGACAATCACATAATGATATTGCAAATATACGAAAATTATGAACAAGAACGAATGAAAATCATAGAGAGGAGTAACGCATAAACGACTATTACCAACTAAAAACAAACGAAGATCGCCATGTCAGATGGCTCATTGTCTAGAGAGAATTAAGAAAAGAAACAAATGAAGATCGCGAGAGGCACTTGCGATAATATTAGGATCGATTATCAAAAACGAATATAGAAAACAGGAAACAAATGAAAATCACACAATGAGATGGCACATAATCGAAAATCACGAACAAGAACAAATAAAGATTGCAGAGTGGACTGACGCATGAACGAGTAATACTAACAAGAAGCAAACGAAGAGAGCAAGATCATAAATAAAAGTATATTATAAAAAACTCATGTGTGCTTGCTGTGATATATTTTTAAAAACACCCTAATTTAAATAAAACACCTTAATTTGTGAGAGAAGAGGAGACTCACAATAATAAAGCACCCTGGACAAGGGAGTTTATAATCCTACTGCAAGCTCCTCGTAGTGAACTCTAGAAACTATAATTTGGATAGGCTAACTGCAGACGTTTATGAAGGAAATATTACTTATGATGTGCTTAATAACATCAGTTACAACAATTACAGTGCTATCTTCAATTTCAACAACTTTTCTAACAACAAAAAAATGCAATAGAGTTGTGTTCCACAGTATGCGGTCGGGAGCAGAGCACCATAACGGTGCACAGTCTTGCATGCGCGATTTTTATTTATTTTTGACATTGTTCCACCGCTTCGGAAAACTCAACAAAAATATTTGTTATGGAGGATATTCTGAGAAATGTTCATGTGGAATATGGATGTGGTCACTCTAGAACATGACCTCAAAAAAAAATTTTTTGATCAGTCATTTTTGGCACACACTAACACAAACTAGGCTTGATTAAACATCAAGTGCAAAAGTACTAATTCCAGCTTATTAATATGGTATTGTCAAACACGTCAGTAAGGTTATATTAAGGGGATTATCTGGGGACTGTTTCACTAATGTGAAAAATTAATCGGTCATTTTTGGATCACGCTAACACAAATAGACAAATAGAGAGTTCACTTTCTCAGTCGATAATATCAAAGAATCCGATGACGTTAACAAAGCTAGGTTACAAGTGTTTCACAAAATGTATGCTTCGAAATGCGACAAGGAACAATTGATTAGAAAAGTTAAGGGTTTTGACTCGAGTCTTATTCCACGCTGTTGGAAATCGTTATACCAAAAACTCTTGAGAACGACCTTCGTTTCGTCGACGTGGCATAATGCAACCTCGATCAAATGCACGCTTTTCCATGCAACTAAAAATGGGTGGGATGTTTGCAATGACAAATTGAGACTATTATGTTTGGAAGGGGATCCCACACCCTTAGAAGTAGAAGATGTGTTGCTTGTCACGTCGGAAACAATAAATGAAAATGACGACCAAATCAACAAAGAAGACGACAAGGATAGTTGTACTTCGGAAACAAGTATGAATAAAAGAGACTTTGTTGATAGAATATGTGAATTAAATGAATTTTCTCTTTAAATTCTTTAAGAAATCTCATAAAATAAGGAAACATATTCTTCTCCGCGATATTGAATGATTTTATTAAGGATAAAATCGAATTCGATCGTAGAGAACGCGAAAAGAAAAAAAAAGCTAAACGATAAAAATTTACTCGCAAATGAAAAATATGTCATGTCATTTTATGAAAATTATTGCAAACTATCGCAAAAGTGCAATAAAGCATTTTTAAATGTAGCATGAAGATCTATAATACAAGGTCCGACGGCGCGCGATGAAACCCGGTCAACATGACACCGGGTTTAAGAATTTTCAAGGCACACATATTTATTCATGTTGTGGACACCCGGACCTACATTTAAAAAATAAAAATGTCATATTCATCATGACGAAAATTGAATGACAAAACGAACCTCCTTCGCGCCCGATCAACAGGCGTTGGGCACAGATTAAGGGCAGGCACACATATGTTTCTAATGAGTGCTCGATTCTGCCAATCACGTGATTCAGTTTTTTTTTTAATTCCGCGATCATGCTAATTTTGAGGGCAAATTAATTCTTCAATAAGTAATCAAGGTACGTGGGTTTAGGATTTACTTGTTCAGCATGGCGGTTCCTTATTACCCTACATGCAAACTATCATTCCTATTTTTTTTTAACAATATCCGCGATGACGCAAGGTCCAGTGACGCTGGCTCTCCTACTAACTGAAGTAGGTCTCATCAACCACGTCGTCAAGGCTATATTAAGGGGAGTCTGCTGCATCCCGAAATACTCCCAAATTGGAGAAGGGGTTCCCAAAGTGGTGGAACAGCACTTTTTTCTTCGTCAAACGGGGCCGTTTTTTCTTCAATTCAGCGTCGAATCGGCCCAATAAGTCGGCATAGTAGAGCCCCGTGATTGTTTTACCCTTCTCGAGGTAATCGATGTGGAT
>JAUMHM010081684.1:0-13633 GCA_032362435.1 Melikaiella ostensackeni
ATAGGAAATTTATTATAGAAAATCATTAAATAGAAAAAGATTATAGAACAATGAGCAGTGGAATAAATAATAGAAAAATATTGAAGGAATGAATGATAAAAAAAACGAAACGATTTATTTTAGACCACTCATAATCTCACATAGAAGTAAACAAAATTAATGATGCTGCATAAATAAACTTTACACAGCAAAAATCTGGGAATTCCCATGATATCCTTAAAATTGCTTGAAATTTCATTGAAATCCATGAAAATTCTTTGGAGTCTCTTGAATTCCACTGATATCTTTGGAAATATTTTTTAACTCATTAAAATCTTTTAGATCTGTTAAAATCCACAGTAATTCTTCGATATCTTTAAAACCTTTTTGTATTCCTTTGCAATCTTTGAAATAGTTGAAAATCTGTAGAAATCATTTAAAATTCCTTGAAAATAAAATAAATTAAATTTATTCTCTATAGTTTTCTAGAAACCCCTTGAGATTTTTTTAATCCAATAAAATCTTTGAAATACTTGGAAGTCTTAAAAATCCCTCAAATTTTGTGAAATTCTTTTAAATTCTTTGGAATCTTTTAGAATAACTTAAAATCTAATAAAATTCTTTGAAATATTTTTTAATTCTTTCATATTCCTTGAAATTGTAGAAATCCCTTTAAATACTTTGAGATCTTTGGAGATCGTTAAAATCCATTTTAAAAAGTAGAAATCGTGCGAAACCCCTTGAATATGAACTAAATTAAACTAAACTTGTTCATTAAAGTTCTCTAACAAAATCGTTCACATCCCTAAAGATATCAAATGTCTAAATTTAGAATTTAGTTCTCTAGAAATTCTTGGAAATTCAATAAACTCCTTTAAACCGTGTAAAATTAATTGAAATATCTTATAATTCCTTGTAAACCTTTGCTTTGAAATCGCTAGGAATACCTTGAAATTTCATTCTATAAAATTTAGTTCCCTAGAAATCCCTTGAGATCTTTGACAATCCGACAAAATTCTCTGAATTCCCTTTAAATTTTTTAAATGTCTTGCAATTCTTTGGAATCTTTTAAAATAACTTAAAATCTTTAAAACCCTTCAAATTTTTAAAAAATTCCTTTATACCTCTTGAAATTTTTGAAATCCCTTGCAATAAAATTTAATTTGTTCCCTAAAGTTCTCTAGAAATTCGTTGAAATCTATTAAAATCCTTTGAAATCTTTGGAAATCGTACAAATCCATTAAAATAAGTAGAAATCATTCGAAATCCCTTGAGTATAAATTTAATTAAACTAAACTTGTCTATTAAAGTTCTCTAAAAACATCGTTCAAATCTCTAGAAACCTTTAAAATCCCTTGAAATCTTTCAAATCCTTGGAAATTTAATAAAATCCTTTAAATCTTCTCAAATTTCTTGAAATACCTTCAAGTCCCTTGAAACCTTAAGAATCACGAAGAATCCCTTGAAAATGAATTTAGTTTTATTTACTTTCCAAAATTCTTTACAAATCCCTTGCAATCTATGGAAATCTAACAAAATTCTTTGAAATACCTTAAAAAATTTTAAACCTCTTGAAATTCTCTGGAATCCTTGGAAATCCCCGGAATTGTTTGGAAATCTTTGAAATCCCCCAAAAATCCTTTGAAAAGTTTCTAAATCTTTTGAAATCCGTGGAAATATTTTTTAATCTCTTGAAGTTCTTTGGAATTCCTAAAAATCCCCGGAATGGTTTGGAAATATTTGAAATCCTCAAAATTTGTTTGAAATGTTTTGAAATCTTATGAAATCCTTGAAAATATTTTTTAATCTCTTGAAAACCGATGAAATCCTTTAAAATTAGTTGAATTAGTTGAGTCCCTCGAAATACGTTGAAATCTTTTGTAATCCCTTAAACTCCTGTCATATGTTTGGAAATCTTTGAAATAATTTTTTTTCATTTCACAACTTTGATTACCTGTAACATAACTATCAATAGTCAGTACTTGGCGGAATTTTTTCACACGTAGTGTTTTTGGTGGTTAAAAATAATTTATTTTATATTACAGACATCAACTTATAGATAAATAAATTTTTGTGTCAGAAATAATAATCTTTCGATTTTATAATTTTTTCACTATTTATTGTAATTTGATAATACTTATGCATATTCACGGTTAAATTATTGAAAAAAAAGAATTAGAAACAAAAATTTTGAAAATAAAGTACGAGGACGCGAACGCATGACAGCAAGCTCTATAGCCTAGAACCTAGACCATTGCTCTATCGCAGTTGCTCGAGCACTCTACAATTCGACCGATATTCATTTAACGCAGATTTCTTTTAACTCTATTTTCTCATAAACCGCTTCTTATCGAAGCAAAAGGCTTGAGCTTCTTTCATTTCATATAAGGTCCCCTTCGCCCACAAAAGATGATTAAAATCCGTGTCCCCCGTGACGCGCACTCCCCTCGTAAGTTAATTATTGATAAGGTTTTTTTTTCTAAGCAATTTAATAATTCTAATAAAGCAGCAGAGACAGAAAACTTGATCATTTAATAAGTTTTGGGTTTGAGGGAAACTCGTAGGGGCTTGGATGCTTTGAATTATTGAGGGAAACTATCGCAGACGATTGCTATAGCAGGTGCACCATATTCGAGTACATTAATCGATTCAATCATGCACTGTAGAATATGCGAGTACTATCACGCTACCGACTGTACCACGTATACCAAAAATTGATCTACCCTCTTTCGGTTTAAGTTTTATACGAATATAGGTGTATATTAGGGTGGCCCTTATTTTTCAGTTTTCGAATTTTTTTGCTGTCACCCCCCAGCTTTCCTCGAATGCCCAACAAAATTATCCCTCCAAAGAGCCTTCTAGAAAATATGCTCATTTCGTGACTTACCTGAAAAAAAGTTTAAATAAATTAAAATTGTTTAAACAAATGAAAATTAGTTATTAAATTACTGGGTATTCTTGAATTACCGCTTAATGATTATTTGTGAAAAGAAACTTTCAAAGAGCGTTAATAAACCGCAATATTACATAAAATTCAAATTTGTTACTTATGGGGTTTTATTTGGGGACCCATAAGAGTGGCTTAAAGTCATTCAACTTAAAATTTATGATTGATTCTTATTCTCTGACGTATCCTGAACATTATACCGAAACACGTAATTATTTGTAACATATCATCGCGTTTAAATATTAGATTTACAAAAAACTGGCTTTTCCCCATGTTAAATCAATATGAAACTTCATGGTCTTTGCGCCACCCCTAAATATTAATCGATTTGGCTCAAATTCAGAGATCATGTTTTTAGGTATTTGAACAAAATTGAGGAGTGAGAGCAGAGAAATTCTAAAAAAATACACAATTCATAAATAAGAACCACTGTAGTGTATATATAGGCCTTTACTGCTGTCTTATCGAGCAAGATCACCAGCCTTACGTAGGTCAAAGCACTTTGAAGTTTAATCCTCTGTAGGACCTTTAAGGCCATGCTATACTTATTCGATTCCTACTTTACCGACATTTTTTTCGCAACAACTTACGTCCATACGAATTAAGATATCAACTTAAAATTTTCGGAAATTAGTTAAAAGGCACCAGCAAACGTTTGTATGGTTCTAAATTTCTGAAACTACAAAAAAAAATATTATTTTTGAAAATTTTGGGAAAATTTTGTTTGTACTTCGAAAAATTTTGGATCATACAAACGTTCCTTAGTGCCTTTTATATAATTTTTCAGATTTTCAACTCGATTTCTCAATTCGTGTGTACGTGAGTTGTTGCAAAAAAATGTCGGCAAGGTAGGAATCGGGTGAGTATAGTATGTCCTTAAGAATAAAAGGCTTGAGCTCAGGAAATTTCTGCATTTAAAACCCCCCCCATTCAAAATTGATATAACTCGTTTAAAAATCTTATTATTTAACTATGTTCATAAATCAGAAATTGGGCTTTTAGTGGAGTCAAGTTAGACGTTAAAAATCAAAAAGCTCGGAACCTGGTATCTTGCAGCGAATTTTTATAAAACCTTTTGCATTGTGTTGCTAATACTAGATACTAAAAGTTAAATTTTTAGACGTTCCCGCTAATTATTATTTAGTTATTCAAAGAAAGAATGATTAATTATCCGATATATGACATATTTTTAGTAGTGAAGTCGGTAAATTGAACTTTTTTTGCTGTAAAATGCACAAAGAAACAAATAAGGTAAACATTTTTTAAAATCTGTATATTAATAATAATGTAATTGGTAAATTAAATGTTTACGAAATTAATGACAAACACTCGCGCAAGTGGTGCCGCAAAGCCTAAGTATGCAAACTATCCATCGTTTTTGAAAAGGTTTTTTTAAAGACCGAAATGAAATCTACTTTATTATAAAAATTTTTTGTGTACTAAAAAAGGAACAGCCAAAAAGTTCACAAATCAAAAGTAGACTTCGGAACTGCATGTTTTTATGGCTCATTAAAAACGAATGTACAATAAATGTACAACAAAAAGAAGAAAGAGGGAGAAAAAAAAAGAGTCAACCGTATACCAACCGCTCGTATTAATTAAATGCAAATATTACCTGAAAATAAAAATAAAAAATTCAATATCAAATGTTTTTTGTCAATTTTTCTATTTTCTTATTACAATCAAAAATCTTTAAAATCGAAATGAAATCCACTTTCTTATGAAAATTCTATTGTACTAAAGTAGAAAACACCAGAAAGTTCTGTGTGTCTGTGCATGACAAACTTTTTTAACAAATTCAGGATAGATTTCTTGAATTTGTTGGGATTCTCATTAAGAGTTTCTTTTTTTGTTAAATTCAAAACATATTTTCTTGTTAATATCAAATATCTTTTTTGGAAAACCCCATGAATCTTGCATTTTATCAACAAATTCTTCTGTAATGCGTCCAACCTCAGTTTTTACTAATTGAATAAATTCTTAAACATTTTTCACCGGTTTTCCAATCACATCCATCATAAAATCACATTACCCTCAATTTTTATCAATGTCACTGAAAATCATAATATCAAAAAACAGGAAAATCATAATATATAAAAAAATTTTTTGACTTCTTTTGTAGAAAATCCAAAAATTGTAACCCAATGTTTTGTAAATATTTCACCGCAAAACTAATTAAAAATACATTTCAATTATTTATTCAAACTTAAAATTTTGTGAATTTTTTTTTCAAACTCAGAGCCAGTAATCCACTCTTTCAATACAAAATTTAATTTATGAGAAACAGATTCTTCACAGTGAAAATTCTTTTCGATTTTAACCAGGATGAAACTTCAGAAGTACGAAGTGTAGGGTTCAAAAGCTGGCCGTAAAGTCGTAAATTATTATTGACTGTCCACAAGAAACTTCAGAAAAAAATTTCATATTCAGGATTATCATTTCAAAACACTTGTAGGAGAGACAAACCAATCGGTTTTGAGCGAACCACTCCAAACCTTCGTAAAAACCACATGTACAAAGAATGTCAACAGATTTCAGGAAATTATTCAGAAATTTGTAGCCCCAAATATCAGAATTCAGAAATTGTTCCAAAGGCACAGTAAGAATGTAGTAAAATATTCTTACCTTCAAATATAAAATTCATAAAGATATCAAACAATTGAAAACAAAAATCACGTCTAAGAATTATTAATGCAGGACTCAATGGTCATTGATAAGTATTAGTTTAACATTTTAATTAATTGTAAAATTGAAGGAACTTGAAAAAATTATTACAAGATTTATGTAAACAACATGGGAAATGAAGGAAATAGATAATAGTGCCAGGATCAAATTTTATGTGTTGATTTAGCACCAATCTATTCAGATTATTCCATTATTCAAAAAAGTAACAGCGAAAAGATATATATTTTCATTTAAATATATTATGAAAATTTAAGGGAGTTAGCAATTTTCAGAAATGTGTTATTGTTTTGAATTATTACCTTTTTCTTTTTTGAAAAATGGAATAATCTGAATAGATTGGTTCTAAATCAACCCACAAAAAGGTTTTTGTTCGTCAAATGTAATTTGAAATAATTTTTTAAATAATTCAATTTTTAATTTCAAATAATTTTTTCAAATAATTTTTTGTAAAAGTTCTTTCTGTATCATATAATTACAATTTTAAAGTTTGTAGTAATTTCACATGTTTTTAATTCTTTGGTCAGCCATTTTTAATTCGCCGTGTTAAATTTTTATACTAATATTAATTTTTTTTAAATTAATTATATTTGACTACTAAATCAACAGTACATAAAAATGTCCAACAAGAATTGTGATATGTATTTTTCCTGTGCGGGACATATTTTCCGAGTAATCCACCCTGGGAGTGAAAGGTGATTTTTACGGCGCGGCTTGCAATCTCTTTTCTTAACTCATATCTCGAAATGGGATCGTTTTTCGATGAAAATATACGAGTCTAAAATTGTGTAGAATTTCCCTTTCTATAATTTCAGTTTTATACAATTTCATCAAAAAACGACTTTATTTTGAAATAAGAGCTAGGAAAAGAGCGTGCGAGCCGCGTGGGAAAACTCACCCACCACTCCCAGGGTGGATTACTCGAAAAATATGACCGGCACAGGAAAAATGTACACTACCATTCTTGTTGTAAATTTTATGTACAATTTTTCGGTACTGATGCATTTTTTCTTCCGATGCACCCGTTCCAAAATAGTCACCAAAAACAATTTTTGGAGGGTGGTTTGCTCGATTTAAGGATGTTTTCATTCACAATTCCTAGTCCAACTCGCTTGATATCAATTTACAGTGCCTGCATGCCAAATATGGACTCTCTAATCTTTTTTTCAAGAAAAAATTCTATACATATGTGCTTAAAATTTTTGGTCCACCATTTTAAATTTTGTTGACCTTACATTCATACACATTCTTTTGAAAAAAAATTGTAATTTATTGCATTATAAGTTTCTTAATGATTTCAAAAAAATTTAACATGCAACGCTTTAAATTCCTGAAATTTCAAGTAAAAATATTGCGTCTTCAACAAAGTACATGAATTTCAAACCAAATAATTAAATACAACAAAAAAAAACACGATTTTTCAAAAAAAGTTGATTTTTCAACCAAAAAAGATTCATTTCCAAACAAAATATAACCAAAAAGACGAATTTTCAACCAAAAAGATTTTTTAGTCAATAAAGAAAAAAAATTTCACCCAAAATATTGAATTTTCAGGACAAAAAGAAAAATTTTCTACAAAACAGTTAATTCAATAATGAATATTCAACCATAAAAACAAATTCTTATCAAAGTAGATCCACTTTCAACTATAAGAGATGAATTTTCAACTAAAAAAGACAAATTTCAAATAAAAAAATGGAATACTTAAAATTCCAGTTAAAAAATTAATTTTTAACCAAAAAAAAACTAAATTTCTGCAAAATAGTCAAATTTTCAACCAAGGAAGACGAATTTTCAACAAAATAGTTGAATCTTCAACTGAAACAGAATAATTTTCAATAAAAATGATGCCTTGTCAACAAAATAATTAAATTTTAAACCGAATAATTAAATTTTCAACCGCAAAAGATGAATTTTCAACCAAGAAAATTAATTTTTTACTAAAAAAGACAAATTTACGATAAAATATATAAATTTTTTATGAAATGGTTGAATTTTCAATGTTAATTAGTAGTTTTCCACCAAAAAGACGGATTTTCAACAAAAGACATGAATTCTAAACCAAATAGTTGAATTTTAAATTAAAAAAGATACGTTTTGAACAACAAAAAAAAGAATTTCGACCAAAGAAATTAATATTGAACTAAAATGATAAATCTTCAACAAAAAAAAAAAGATTTTTTCACAAAGTATTTCCATTTTCACGTACTTGAATTTTCAACCAAAAGACGTCAATTCTCAACAAAAAATTTAATAACTGATATTCCAACAAAAAAATATTTTAATTTTAAATTATAAAAAGTTGAATTCAATCAAAAGAGATGAAATTTCAACAAAGTAGTTGAATCCTCAACTAAAACCACATAATTTTCAACCAAATATGTAGTTGTATTTTTGATCCAAAAAATTAACTTTCTACAAAAAAGGCGAATTTTCAAACGAAATACATGAATTGTCAAAGAAATGTTGAATTTTTAACCAAGAAGATTAATTTTCTACCAAAAAGAGAAATTTTCAACAAAATATTTGAATTCTCAACTAAAACCAAAAATTTCAATCACGCAGTTGCATTTTTGACTAAGAAAATTACTTTTCCACCAAAAGGACCATTTTTCAACAAAAAATGGAATAGTTAAATTTTCAGTTGAATAGATTGATTTTCAACCAACAAAAAAACGAATTTTCAACAAAATATTAAATTTGGAACCGAAAAGGTGAATTCTCAACTTAAATGATGAATCTTCAACCAAAAAAATGAATTTTTTACTAAGTATTTCCTCTTTCAACCAAACAGTTGAATTTTCCAGTAAAGAAGGTAAAGTCTCAACCTAAAAAAATGAATTCTCAACGAAAAATGCAATAGTCGATATTTCAACCAAAAAATATTTTAATTTTAAGACAAAACCAGTTAAATTCATCCAAAAAAGACGAATTTTCAACAAAATAGTTGAATTCATAACCTAAACACATTTTTTACAACTAAACAATTGCATTTTTAACTAAAAAGATTAATTTTCTACGAGAAAGGACAATTTTCTATAAAATGGTTAAATTTTCAACCAAAAAAATGAATTTTCAACTCAAATGATGAATCTTTAACCAAAAAAATGAATTTTTTACAAAGTAGTTCCACTTTCAACCCAGCAGTTAAATTCATCCAAAAAGACGAATTTTCAACAAAGTAGTTGGATCCACGAATGAAACAGTTGCATTTTAATCTAAAAAGATTAATTTTCTACCAAAGAAGACAAATTTGTAACAAAATAGTTGAATTTTACGCAAAAAAATTCATTTGTGAAAGAAAAGAAATTCAATCGAATTTTCGAATTTTCAAGTCACAAAGACGAATTTCTAAACAAAACAGCTGAATTTTCAACAAAAAAGGTTGACTTTTTCATGAAATTGTTGAATATTCAACGAAATAATCAAATTTTCGATCAAAAATATAATAGTAGACTTTTCTACTACGATAAATAAATAGGAATTAAAATTTTTCTTCTTTTTTCTTTTTTTTTGTAGCTAATTTATAGACTATAGTATAATAGTTTAAATAAACATTTACTAGTATTAATAATAATATTTTGGATAAGAGGGAGGGGGGGGGGGGTCAGAGCAAATCCTACCGTATCTTACATGGATGGAGGGGGTTTGAAAATTTCAGATAAACATCTTACGTAATTTGTGAATGACCCCGAAGCTTTTATTTTCAAATTTTTTGGAAAATATTGTTCACTCCCAAGAAATTTATAACTCGGCTCTTTTATAAAAATAGGATAATGCTTTGTATTATATGAACTGCTCTTTTTTTAAAAGGGGCCTCCTTAACAATTTTGCAAGGGGGCCTCTACGTTTCTAGTTACGCCACTGGCCCTAAGACCTAATTCATTTTATCTAAGACTTAATTTATTCAAGTTATTTAACTTTACAATATATTTTTCTGAAATTTCTGAATTATTGAAAAAAACGATTTTCATAAACAGCGGGAATGTCTAGAGGTTTAAATTTTTAGTACCTACTCTTAGCAATATAATGAAAAAGGTTTCATAAAAATCCGTTACGGGGAGCCGGATTCAGAGGTATAAACTTTATTTAACTCCACGATTTATATTAATTTTCTGATTTCTTGATTGACGTTTAAAATATCTATTTCAGTGACCCCAGGCAGTCGCCTATTCCCCCTTTTCCCGATGTTCCCACTTTCTTCATATTATGCTCAAAATCCCCTATAATTCTTTTTTTGAGTATTTTATCTCTTTTTCCTTTTTTTTTCAAAGTTCGAATTAATTTTTCAAGAATATTAGAAATGAAAACCTATGGCATTGAACAACGAACGCATAAGTTAATATTATTAAAGATTAGGGTTCAAAAAATGATTTTATGTACTATTCCAGGTTTTCAAAAGTAAGAGGGGTTGACCATTCGACTTTTGAATGTACACCAGATTTCAAAGATTTCAAGGGATTTGTAAAGATTTCAAAAGATTTCAAGTGATTTTAAAGATTTTACAGTTATTTAGACAATTTCTGTTTGTATAAAAAAATATATATTAGAACTTGAAATTCTTAAAATTATGATTTGTTTTCTAAAATACTTAGTTTTCTTATTATAATTATGGTATTTTTTAGTTTAAATTTATAATAAAGAATTCGTTAATCTACTGGATGAAATTCCCATACAATTCATAATTTAATAAATCCGACAATAAATAGTTCTTACTCGTGAATAATCAGTTATGATTGAAGCTAAAAAAATACATTTTTAAATAGAAAATTAGAATTTTTTGAACGTGATTATATATAGATTCACCGTTTTGGAAATATTTTTAAATATTAAAAATTTCAAAATATTTCAAAGATTTCACGAAAATTGCAAAATATTTCAAGAGATTTTAAAGGATTTCTAGGGCGGGGTAAGGATTCTAAAATTAATCGGATCGCCTGAGCTGACAAAAAAAAATTTGTGGGTTGGCATACGAAAAAAGTAAAAAAAAAATTTGAAGTCGGTTAATATCTCCTGTTCGGTTTTTGGATTTGAAAAAACCGAATTTCTGAAAATTCAAAAAACTTTTCCTATTAGTTCAAGATATATGGTAAATTTTTTGTATATACTTTTTTGCTAATGAACAATAATAAAAAATAAGAAATTTAAAAAAATCGTTTAATTTAGAATTTTTTTGAATATGTGACAAAAACATTTATTTTGAATTGAGTTAAATGCACGCTATTTTGGAAATAGTTGAATATGTAGAACCAGAAATTTCTTCAGCTTAAATCGAATAAACGTGTTATTATTTTTCTTTTTTGAAAACAGTTTTTTTTCGTGGTTCCAAATCGTGAATTTCAGAATTTTTCACGATTTTTCACGATTTTTCACGATTTTTCACGATTTTGAGATGCTTTAAACACCACGAAAAATTTGTTTTCCATGAAACCAAAATAATAACACGTTTCACTGATTCAAGCTGAAGAAATTTCAGGTTCGACATATTCAATTTTGTCCAAAAGAAAGTGTGCCTTTAATTCAATCCAGAAAAGGCATGTTTCTTTCACCTTTCCAAAAAAATGTAAATTGATAAAAAAAAATTTTTAATTTGTAATTTTTTACTACTATTTAATACACAATTTGCATATACAAAATTTGCCATAATTTTTTAACCAATAGGAAATTGTTTTGAATTTTTTAAAATTTGAATTTCCAAATCCAAAAACCGAATAGAAGATATTAATCCATTTCAAACTTTTTTTTTACTTTTTTCGGCTGCGAACCCACTAATTTTTTTCCCTCAGCTCAAACGATTTGATTAATTTCAGCGTTTTCACTCTGCCCTATTCCAGAGGTTTCAAAAGGTTTCAAGAGATTTCAGATGATCTCAAAGAATTTCTAGAGATTTCAAAATATTTCAAAAGGTTTTAAGGGATTTAAGGAGATTTCAAAATGTTAAAAAGTAATCAACCTCTTGCAAAAGTACAAAAAAATATTATAATAATTAATTTTTAATTAATTAATAATAATTGTTTAATTTTTCTCTTTCAATTTCAAAAATAAAATAAAAGCGTTTTAAAATAACTTTCATCTTATTTGAAAGAAACAAACTTGAAATTTTGTGTAACCACTGGTTAACTTGGATTAACCACTGATAAATTCAGGTGTGCAACTTCGTAATTATTATGAATTCTTTTGAATTCTTTTGAATCCTCTTGAATTCTTTTTAATTCTCTTAAAACCTTTTTAATTCTCTTGAAGACTTTTAAATTCTTTTGAAGTTTCTTGAACTCTTTTGAATTCTTTGAATTCTGGTGCAGCTCAAAATTTTTAGTGGTTAACCCCTCCGACATGACTAGTTTAAAAATTTTATACTGAAAAAATACAAGCATTGGACTATGAGACCGTTGAAAAATTGTGTCTACATATAAATTATGAAGAACTCATGTATAAGATAAGATAAGAGAGTACACATGTTTTGATTAATGCTATAAAGGTACAAATTTGTATGACCTAGGAAAATGTTAACTTTGTGCAAAATGTGTAGAATTCTTAATATTGAATTAAAATTGTCACTTTTTACTTCAGAGATTTTATAATATTTGCAGTTACAGTATCTTTCAACCACAATATGGATAATATAATAATATAATGTATAGTATATTATATTATACAGTATTATAATATATATATAGTAAGAGATTATCCTTATAACACAAATATGCATATTTGTGTCAAATAAATGACTTTAATATGAAAAAGGAAATGAAAAATTCTCTCATAAACATTCATCTTGGCATTACTCTATAGTGCCAAAATTAGAAATTTTATGAATATGATTCTTTATTTGAAAAAAAATTGCATAAGTAAACTCGCTATTGATTATAACTAAGGCAGGTATACTTAAGGGACCTAAATAATTAACTTAGTGTACAAGTTAATTGTTATAAACAATTTATTTAAACAAATTCGTCAGTATATCAGTTTTTTTTAGAAAAAGAATTATTTTGTGTTAAAATCGTCGAAATTTATTATTCGAATGGTATTAGTAACGAAAATCTGTCGTATTTTGAAAATTCATAAGCAACTATAAAGTTATAAACAATTTTTTTAGCCTATTATGCCCCACGTGCAGACCAGTTGACATAGTAGAAAAGTTAATGTTAGAACAGGGTGTCTACTCACCTGGAAATGTCAGGAAATTTTCTTTAAGTCAGGTAATTTTGTCGTGCGGGCTAACATTTTTTTTTCAAATTGTAATATGAAATTAAATAACAATGATTTTTTGTTTATAGAAGTAACTTTTATAGTACTGGGCTTATACTGATTTAAATCAAACTTCTTTGTATCATTTTCAACCAAACAGCTGTATTTTTAATGAAAAATGTTGAAATTTCTACTAAAATGAATAAATTTTCAAATCCATCATACGAATTTTGAACTTAAACGATAAATATTTTTTTTTAAAAATGAATTTTTAACAAAGTAGTTCCATTTTAAACCAAGCTGTTAAATTTTGATCAAAAAGATCAATTTTCTACCAAAAAAGACGAATTTTTAACAAAATACATAAATTTTCAACCAAATACTTGGATTTTCAACTTATAAAAATTAATAAATTTTTAACCAAAAATGAAATAGTTATGTTTTCAGTTAAAAAAATTAATTCTCAACAAAAAATCGAATTTCCAACAAATTATTTAATTTTCAATTAAAAAGATGAATTTTCAACTTAAATGATGAATCCTCAACCCCCAAAAAAAATGAATTTTTAACAAATTAGTTCCACTTTCAACCAAGTAGTTGAATTTTTAATAAAAAAACAATGAATTATCAACGAAAAATATAATAGTTGATATTTTATCAAAAAAAGATTCAAATTTTATATCAAAAACATTTCAATTTTACCAAAAAGGACGAATTTTCAACCAAGAAAGATTTTTCAGTTGAGAAAGAAAAAATATTTCAAGCAAACTGTTGAATTTTCAAGCAGAACAGACGAGTTTTCCACAAAACAGTTGAATTTCGAACCCTAAAATATGA
>JAUMHM010081715.1:0-13631 GCA_032362435.1 Melikaiella ostensackeni
AAAGGATTTCCTCAAACTTTTCACCTTTTAAAACTATTATTTTCCTGGGCATATTGCTGATAATATCATACACAAGCAATAGTATACGCAAATATAAAACAATATTACTATGACTCCAATTTTAAATTGTACAATTTTTCGAAAAAAAAGTATTTGAGAGGCATTAAGTTGGAAATATTTAATGAATAGGATTATCAAATTCCAAATAATTCAATTCTGAATGCCTAGTTCTTGCATGGTTTTATTTTTCAGGCAAATTTTTTGTTTATAGATTATGTTAATTCAGTAGCTTTCCATTTGGAAAATTGGAAAGATACATTAAAAATATTCAGTTTTTATTGCTTCTTTGGAAATTCTCTATTATGCACGATTTGATATTGTATAATTTTTCAGCACTCCAATTTCAAAAATTTTCAAATTTACACGCTCTAAGCTTGGAAATGGTCCACTTTTAAGTTGTAAAATTGAATAATTTTTAAATTGAAAAGCATGGTACTGATTTTTTTTATTTGAAAGTATATTTTAACGCAAACATTTTCGTGTTTGGAAATTCAAATCGATCAAATAGAACCGAAGATATTGAATTTTCAAACAAAAAGTTACCCATAATTTGAAGGTTCCACGTCTTCGCCAATGAAGTTAATTTCTTTTTTTAAATTGAAGTGTTATTTTTCACTACAAATGGAAAGAATCTTCCAAATTACAGCCTAATCTTATTAACTGATAATAATTACTGTGATGGAATGACATGGAATCCACCTTCGAATCGGTCAACCATTGAAAACAAGCAAGTGGGAGAGATAGCGATTCTACAAAATTAAACTGTACACCCAAAAACTCTACACCACTCATTCTACACGCGAAGACTCTTCACAGTCATTTCTATATAACAAATTGAATATTTAAAAAAATTCAGCACGGTTAAATCCTACAACGTAAAACTCTGCACAAAATAAAAAATGTGAATTTTGCGAAGTTAGATAAACTGTGCACAATAAATTGAACTCTGCACAAGAATACTCTGCACAAGCAAATGAAATAATGTTGTTATCATTTCAATTTTGGAAGCCCTACACCATTTGACCATTTGATGCTACACAGAAAAACTTCACACGCAATAATGCAAAACAGATGGGAAAACATTTTTTTCAATCAATCATCTAGTTATTTTGTGTAGGATTTTCTTTACAGAGCTTTACTGTGTAGAGTTCATTCTAATTCGTAGAATGGTACTACTATTTTTTGTAGGTCTTTACATTTTAGGATTTTACCGCATTTAGTTCAAATTTCAGATTACTTCAAAGTTTACAGTAGTTATTATAATATAATGAAGAACACCCAATTTTTTTTGTAAATCATCTGAAGCTCTTTCTTGCCGTGTCTTTAACATTTGCTGTAGCTGTTGATGGTCAAAGTAAAGAAACCGTATTCGTCATTTCCCTTCAATTATGAAATCAAATTGTAGTTTTACAATTACACTAGGCAACCAATATGAACATTTCGAACGAATCTTTGCACCCATATAAGCGATTACTTCATTGGAATTTCTGCAGTTGACAGTATCAGATTTTTGGAAATGTGGATAGATATAACAAAGAATGGACTTAAAAGGGTTAGGGATTTTCATATAAAGATTGCCATCACTCAAAACTATTGTCACAATAGGAAAGATGGAATGAGGGTTCAGAAAATTATTCGAAGTTAGTTATTAAAATAAGTTTGACCAATAATTCAAACTCAAATTGCTGTGTATCACATTAAATTTTTTTACTAAATAGAAATGTTAGTGATACTAATTAGTGTACTAAATGTGAAATCGATCGACTTTAATCTAGTTGACGCGCGTGAGTAAAATAGGTTTGAAAAAATTATTATCAACAGAGTTTTGAAGTTTTTCTTCAAGACACTTTTTGACATTTTGGGGGTTGTCTGAAGTCTTCTTAAATTTTTCTAGATATTAGGATACTATTCTACACAAGATAACTTTGTTTCAATATACGCCTGTATTTGAATTTTATTCTTTGCGCTCATGAAAACATCAAGAAAGTTTTTTTGCCCTTTGAGGGCTTTTTTTGGGATCGAAATGAATTTACAAAAAAGTCAAGATATATGGATGATGAAAACTGGAAACACTACAAATTTTGAAACTATTGTAATCTGTTTATCTAATACATTTCGCAAAATTTTCTCAAAGGATATTCTATTTATTTTCAAAATTTATGTCCAAATGTATTTTCGAAACAGAAGTCCTCACGTAAACGAGAGTTCAAAGACAAGCATTTACATTTTGTTTAACAAAAAATAGTTAAAATACGCGTAATTAATTTTTATGAGTTACCACTCCTGCACTGAATTTCGGACTTCGATATTGGAAAATCAAAAGTGCAATTCGCGTATTATTTTTCAAGTATTTTTACACAAACTAAACTTTTATTTCGAAAAGCCTTTACGTATATGATAGTTCAAAGACAAGCATTAAAATATTGTTCAACAAAAAATGGAAGTATCTCTATAACAAAGAACAACAAGTGACATATATCCACAACGGGAATGACATTTCTGCGTACGATTCCAATCGGAAAAATAAAGAATTTGTTACATCTCTAGTAATCCAAATTTTTTTGAATTCTGAATTATAAGCCCATTAAAACTTACGATTTGATATGTATATTTATTCGATTTTATCTTAGTGAAAATTCAGTTCCTAGGCTCAATGATTGAGAAAAAATGGATTTTACTCCGGTGTCTGTCTTTCGATGTAATTGTCGTCGTCGTTGTCGTCGACGTCGTCTGTGAATACAATAACTTTCAAAGGAATCTGGTTAACGAACTTGATATTTATTTTTTGACCATCAAAAAGTGTATCAAAGACTGATTTTTGATTAGTCAAATCCTTCAAAAGTTAATGTGGCTACAAAACTCAAGTAAGCAAACGGACATACAGACATCGAAAAAGTTGTACCACGTATTTATACGTATTTTGGGATGCTGATTACGAATATAAACATGAAAATAAACGCAAATGATATCTTCATGAGAGATAAGTTTTGTCACCCCACCCCCTTCCCGCCCCTTGTCCATTGTGTTCCGCAGACTCTCAACACAACCTTTCTTGCGGTCATATTTTAAACCTTACCCCCTTTTTTCACAGTTGCATTACTCCTTAATGATATTCGGGTATCGGCAAAATGCCTATCACTATTCTATACTGAAAAATTGAGAGGAATTTATTATCTCGAAAAGATCATTGTCAAAATACCACAATAAAGTAGTAAGTTTGAGCAAAGTTTCGAAATTTTAGGTGGTAAGAATCAATAAAAAAATACTGTGATGGAGAAAAGATTTTTTTAAATCCACAGTCGAAATTTTACAACTTTTTGTCAGCGATTCATAACAGTATTTTTTTTCGCAAGTTACTTTATTTACACTTGTATATGTTTTAGAGTAGGAGATACGTAATGAACAGATTGCAAATGTAGATGACTTACACTAACATTTCCAAGGAAAGTAAATGAAGTTTACATATTTTATGGCAATGAAATTACGACTTACGCAACGCTTTTCTTAACTCCATTCCACTGCCTAAATGTAGATAAACTTTTTCGTTAATGATGATGTCATTGCTATGGTATATATACAAGTGAACCATATTGTATAACTTATATCATTTACAGCTCAAGAAACTCTTTAAAAATCTGTTTTCTGTCTCCAGCAAAATGAGCATTTTTACATGTACTCTACTGCTCTTCACTTCTCTGATATTTCTTAATTCTGTTCGTAAGTGGAATATAATATAATACTAAGTTAATTATATAGTTTATCATTTCACTTCTAGATATCGATTGTATTCAAAAATTGTTGATTAGTAAAGCATATGCTTTGAAACAATTGAAGCATATGTTATCATTGTACCTGTATACGTTGATTCCATCTTGATGCGTTATTATGTTTGTACCTGAAAAATATTCTTATCTAGTGTTATCAAATCATTAACTATGCAATATGTATCAACATATGTTGTTATAAACCTAATTTCAATGCATGACCATGTAGATTTTACGTTATATACGTGAATGTTCACGTCGACTTTTTCACGCGGGGCGCCAACTTATATTCCCAAAATTTCACTTCACATGTTTTTTCATCCATATATCTCTGTATATATATTCTGTCCATGAGTGGAATATAATATAATATTAAATTAATTATATATTTAATTATCCAACATCAAGATATTGACAATATTCAAAAATTGGTGTTTCGTAAAGCATATACTTATTTGAAACAGTCAAAACTTATGCTATTATTGTACACGTGTATTCCATCTTGTTGCGTAATTATGTTTTTACCGAAAAATAAGTCTCATCAATTGCTTTAAAATCATTCGCTGTACATAACTCATCAATATATTTTGCTATAAAACCAGTTTAAATGCATCACCACGTGGATGTCCACGTCGACTTTTTCACCTAGAATGCCAACATATGCTACAAACAATTCACTTTACATCTTTTTTATTTCATATATCTCTGTAGATCTATTCTGTTCGTGAGCAGAATATAGTATAATAATCAATTGATTATATATTTTTTTTTACCTTACATTCAGATATCGACTATATTCAAAAATTGTTTTTTTTTCGTAAAGCATATACTTTGAAACAGTTCAAACATATGTTCTTGTTGTATGTCTTTCATCTTTTGCCTCGTAATTATGTATTTGACGAAAAAGTGTCTAATTAATTGCTATAACATTATTCGTTATAAATTATTTGTTATCATTTGTTATAAAACCAATTTGAATGCATTATGACGTGAATTTTTACGTGGTTGTCCACGTCGACTTCTTCACTTGGAATGCCAGCATATGTTACAAACATTTCACTTTACATCTTTTTCATTCCATATATCCCTGTATATCTATTCTGTTCGTGAGTAGAATATAGTATAATATCAAGTTAATTATATATTTTTTTGTTCTACATCCAGATATCGACTATGTACAAAAATTGATTTTTCGTAAAGCATACACTTTGAAACAGTTCAAGCATATGCTATTATTGTACGTATTTCGTCTTTTGCTACGTGATTATGTATATGTCAAAGAAGTGTCATATTAATTGCTATAACGTTATTTGTTATAAATTATTTGTTATCATTTGTTATGAAACTAATTTAAATGCATTACCGCGCGGATTTTCACGTGGTTGTAAATTAGAGTGGTCCAAAAAAACTTTTTTTTGTTACTTAGGGCAATGATAGCTCGATTCGGTTCTACATAAAAAAAACCGATAAAAATTTTTTGTTTTTTCGAAATTTTCATTCGAACAGTGCCTTTGTTCACTCGAAATTTCTCATGAAATGAGAAATCACTTTTTGGGCTTTTAGGAATATCTTTTGATGTTCTAGGAATATGATACGGGAATGTTCGAGGACTTGTTAAGGACTTTTCAGCGAAAAATTCTATGTATCAATCGTATGCGGTTACCACTCCTAACGCAACTCTAAGGTACCCTGAAAAGTAGCCATAGGTAAATCCACAAAATGTTAACTGTGCACAAAATCTACACTTTTGAGCATTTTATTCTCGTTTTTTTTTGTAAAAAATTATTGTTATTATTTTCTCAGTCTAGTGCAATAGTTTTTAATATTTTAAAGAAATTTTCAATTATTTAAACAGATTATATTTGTTTTAATATTTGGTTCTTCTCAAAAAGTCGGCTTTTTTCTAAGTGTATCATAATCTAGGTTGCCCTTCAATATATTTTGAACGTTTCCGATACCTCAATTTTATTATTGAACTAACCTTTATTTCTTTGAACAAATTTCTTTTTTTCCAGGAAATTCGGGAATTTTCTTTCTTTTTTGCTACAACTATTACAAAAAGTGATTGTTGAAAACATAAATTTTACTTTTTATACTTATGACTTCTTTAAACAATTCAGAAATATAAACAACGAAGCGTATTGACTTCGAAAAAATGTAGTTATCAGCACTAATCAATATTCATTGTATTAAAGAATGAAAATTCCTGAAGTTCGTGACAAAAATTATTCAAACGAAAAGAACTTGTTAAATAATAGACTTGCGATATGAGGATATGTCATTTGAAAAAAGGCAATGTAGACAAATAATTAAACCAAGCATGGGCCAAGCATGGGTCAAGATTGGGAAAAATTTCAACGGTATGAATAATAATTTTTTATACAGTCAAATTTTTCTCCAATCTTGGCCCATGCTTAGCCCATGCTTGGTTTGATCGTTGGTCCATCAATGGCAGCCAAGTTACCAATGTTTTCGAGACCGTTGGACAGTATTGGCTACCAGCCATGGCCTATGAATGGTTGCCAACTCTTGGCATTGGCTTCGGTCAATCAAGGCCCAAGACGGGTGGCCAATCATGCGCCAATATTGGTATCATTGGGTCCCAAGCTCGAACCAAGCGTTACCCTATACGATTGATACATAGAATTCTTCGTTGGGAAGTCCTCTTAACGTCTTGAACTTCAAATTGAAAATTTGAAATTTGAAAAAAACATAATTGAAATTTTTCTTGAATTTTTTGGTGAAATTTTCGCAAACCCTCAGAAGTTATTCCAATCTTTAGAAGTGAAGCTTTTGACACGCCTGGAACCAAATGTTTGGGGATCGTCGAAAAAAGTCGTTATTGATATATCTCTATATTTCTTCTTATAGAACCAATGAATCGACCACAAAATGGACCACCACGCCCACATCAGACAGTGTTGATTAATAATCGTCCTTATAAAGTACCACATGGTTGCAAGGCTTATACGGATGAATCTGGGACTTACATTCCTGATGGTAATAAGAAATTAAAAATACAATAATAACAAATACTAAAGAATTCTGCCTGAAACATCTATATATCGTAGCTACTTAGAGTAATTAGACATTTCATGAAATGTCTCATCTGTTCATGAATTGCTAGCGGATTGTGTACCATTCGACAGTTACACTATCTGTCTAAAATTTTTAGCCGTTTCATGAATTGCGCAATATTGTTTGACAGTAACGCGTTACCGGGAATGTTACATTTTTTTTAGTAACGGTAGCGGTAACGCGTTACTTATTTTAATGAGTAACGGTAACGTTGAAGCGTTACAATTTTCTGGTAACGGTGATGTAAAGTAACGTATGTTACTGTACGTTACCTTTACTTTTTGAAATATGTTAATGGTATTTATACTAAATTATATGTCATGATAACCAATCCGAAGAAATATTTTCTTTATAGTACCATACCTCTATATATTGGATCAACAACCAACCATTATTTTACATTCTCATTGTAATGAGAATCTTCTGGTTTTACGTGAAAATGGACTTTTGCAGATATCATGAAATATCCACGTTTCGAGACCCCTTGAATACGAAAAAGCAAGTTTTATGAGGGTGTCTGTCTGTCGTTGTCGTCCGTATACTGGATAACTTTTGAAAGATTAATCGGATTAGATTGCGCTTTAGCTAACGTATTAGGGATCAAAAAGGAAGGCCGACTTTGTTAACTAGCTTCTTTTAACCAACGGTTCCGGTTTTACCTACCGAAAAATCAGTAAAATTTTAAAAATTGCATTTTTCGGTCAAACTATGTAAGATACGAAAAAAATATGTCGACGAAAATTATATATCAAGTAAAGATCTATAAGTTTGTTATGGATTATTTTTTCACAGAGCGCATAGTTTTTGTTTAAATCGTGAAAAATGACATTAAAAATAGAAAAATGGAATATTTGAAAAAAATGCACACGATATATACAATAAAATGTTTTATTTACGAAATTATTCATCTGAAAAAGGGTTGACAAATTTTTTGCTCACCATTTTATGATAAGACGCATACTTTATATTTTATTTGATGAAAATAACACTGAAAATAAGAAAATTTAATTTTTGGAAAAATTACATATGACTCAATAAAATGTTTAATGACAACATTTTTCGTCGAATTATATCCACGAGTTTTCGTTTGGCTATTTTTACATAGGACACGTACTTTTCGTTTTAATCGTGAAAAATAGAACTAATAATAAAAAAGGACATTTTTGGGAAAATCAAGACAAGATACAATAAAATGTTTCATGGCAAAATTTTTCGCCTAAAGCAGAAGTCCCGGACTAAGGTACAGAAATTAATATGACATACATTTAGTATGATAGAGTTCAACATGTTGTAGAGCAATGTAGTAAAATATATTTAATTTGAGTCTTGATCATTGTAACTAGAGACACCTGACGACGTAATATGCCACATATTTGTGAGGAGCCTTCGGAAGCTCAGTTCGATCTGAGACGAGTAGTTATCAACTACTAAGTGACGCCGGACCTTTCTTGTCGATTTGAAGACTCGAAAAAATAATAATTAGTGTATGGAAAAGAGGATTGATGATAAGTTAAGAAATCGTGACAACTTCAACTGGAAAGTGTAAGTCGTGACAATAAATTGTCAGTCGCTAAATAGAAAAGTGCTGCGTAGAACTTTGAGAACTTGAGGTGAAACAGATAGGAAGATTAGAACACATGTTCAAATTCATAAGTTTCAGTTGACTATTCTTGAAAATCAAACTGAAATACTATCAAACATCCTGGTTTCCTATAAATCTGAGAGTCGCTGCAACTGCAAGGAAAGGTAATCCTGGATTCACTAGACCGAACTTAGCTGCAACTGCAACGAGAGTATTCCTATTCTGCGAATCATCATCGAGGATAAAGAATCAGAAAGGCAGCACGTCATTTTAACCAGAATTGTAAAGAAAGTTCTGAAAACATTCTCGGGATAATCTTCGAAAATCTACAGCGTCGACCACAACCATCTGTGACTCATCGTTCGAATTGCGAAATCTTACTGTGTATGAATTCCATTTCTTTACCTTGTAAGTAATTTCTTATTAAATTTTTATCAATATGAGCGAGCTAGATCACTTAGGGCAAACACGTGCGAATGGCAAAACTCGTTCGACTAAACTCAAAACCTTTTTCGACAACTGTTTACTTTCTGAGAATCGCGAAACAGTGAGAGTTGAGGGAATCCGAATTCGCTCAAATAAATTAGAAATTGTTCCACTTGCATTAGATACTAGCAGTATATGCAATACGATATGCAGTATAAAGAATATCTAAATTTTAACATGAACTAAATGAACGAAATTTGGGTAACTACATAGAAGACACTAACGAGGGTTTATAAACTGCTGTATATTTATAAATATGTAGAGAAAATTAATTTTTGAAAATTTTTTTGGTAATTATAAACATTTAGCAATTGATAAACCTGCCTTAGTGTCCTTCATTTAATTACCTAAGGTTTCAACTCGATATCTCATTTCACGTGGACAGGAGGATGGCGAGCGAAAAAATAGTCGGTAAAGTTATTTTGAGGTTAGCATCACATGGCCTCAAAAGGGAATAAAATCAAAACTTGGCGAGATCATTACTATTGATGAGAAGAAGGAGGAAAACTGGTCAATCTCTCATTTTTGGCAAGATTAATTATTTAAACTTTGACTTTTATGAACCATTTTCAAACTTCTCGTGGAAACCCGCGAGTAATTTCAGATTCCTCGAGGAAATCCGTGAATCAGTCATCGGTAATCTCGACGAAGTATTTAGTACCCACTGTTTTGCAAAAACACAACGTTTTGCACTTACAGTAAGCGTGGCGCCAGCCATCTTGGGGATCAGTATAGGCCGCCTAGGAACATTTGTCCTTCGCGCAAAGTAACAAAAGGTTGGCTGCCTGCACTCGGAACTCCGTACAACCTAGAAACTCGGAGAGTGCATGGCGAAACAGCGCCCATGTAGAAACATTGATAGCACAACTAGGAGCCAAACGTTAAGCTCAACGTGAATCAGAGGTTGGGAACTTGCAAGAGATTGCGTCACGATCTGCCACACTAAGCGAGACCTGACTATTCGGTTTGATAGAAAGGATCCTCTAAAGACTTCTCAGCTCAATACTGTGGCCTATAAAACATCAGCGGCACCATATTTAGCGACACGTTGCTTGAAGCAGCTTGCGAAAGATAAAGGGTCATCCCTTTCAAGTAAAGCAGGAGTTCTCAGGGATGACTTCCATGTGGACGACCTACTGACCGGGGCCAATACCTATGAAGAAGCCAGACAATTGAGGGATGAGCTTATACAACTTACCAACAAAGCAGGATTACAACTTCGCAAATGGATGTCCAATGATCCCAAACTGATTGAAGATCCGTCAGACTGTTCGAATGTCATGCGACTGAAATTGTGTTAAGATGACACTATAAAAACGTTAGGACTCAGCTGGGATTCGGCAGAGGACACACTGATCCACGAGGTCAACATCAAATCATAAGATAATCCTGTTACCAAGAGAATCATCCTATCGCCAGTGGCTCAATTGTATGATCCGCTAAGTCAGGGATGGGATGATCCCATCTCTATAGCATTATCCATACCATGAAGCGAGTTTCGGGATCAGTTGGAAGTGATTAGCAGTTGAAATTTTCCGAGAGCAGTCAAACTTCTTGACTCTAGGGAACTTCATCTCCATGGTTTCTATGATGCAAACGAGAACTTATATTTATCTGGTGTTAGTTAACGAGAATAGCCATTCTGCCTCATTATTGTGTGCCGAATTTCGTGTGGTTCTAGTTAAGACTGTCACGCTGCCAAGGCTGGATCTCTGTGCGGCAGTCCTTCTGGTAAACTTATACAATGCCGTCAAAGAGGCTATGATACTGAACTTTGTCAAGATGATATTTTGGTCTGACTCCACCATAGTCCTGGAATGGATTAATACAACACCGCACACACTGAAGACCTTCGTTGCAAATAGGGTGGCTCAAAATCAAGAAGTCACAGCGGCAGCGAACTGGAGGCACGCTCCAACGAAGGACAACCCTGCGCACTGTACTTCGAGAGGACAACTACCTAAGGACTATTTAGATCATCAATCGTGAAGCATGGCCCGACGTGGCCTAGCAATCGGACTCAAATTGGCCAAATTACTCATTAGAGAGAATGGAGGTTCCTGAAAGAAAGGGAGTCTTCGTCTTGACTAGCTCCATTTTCGATAAATTTGATCTATGGAATCGCTATTCCTCCTTGACTAAGTTAATTCGTATCGCAGCTTGATGCTTGCGCTTCATCTAGAATGCACGTGAGCAAACGCGTCACACAGATTCATTGTTCGCAGACGAACTTTTAGTGACACTTCAATGTGAGGAATTTCAGGAGGAGATTAATGGACTATTCATTGAGAGTGGGAGAAAGGATCAATAACGCCGATATTGATCACGATCAGAAAAATTCTATCCTCTCACCTATATCCCATTCCATAACTGACCTGATTATACGCAATAAGACAAAACTACTGGATTGTCAATGTGCGACTCAGTGTTAGAATAGTTATACATGTATGTGTTAGATGTTGCAGAGCAAAACCGAAAGAGCTGAATCATGCAATGGAAAATCTCCCAAGGGTTAGGCTCACAGCAAGCTATCCGTTTCAAAATACAAGTTGATTATTGCGGGCATTTTTTGTAAAAGAGAAAAAACACCGCAATAGGAATAAAATTAAGGTCTACGTAGCAGTATTTCTCTGCTTAGCAAGTAAGGCAGTACATATAAAACTAGTGAGACATCTAACGACAGAGGCCTCTATTGATAGTCTACAACGTTTTGTTTCGAGAAGAGGAAAATCTAAAGTAATGTATTTTGACGATGGCTCGAATTTTAGTGATGCGAATAATAACTTGAGGGCACTCAACTTCAAATTGAGTGGCACTTTGCTCCACCTGGTACTCCACATTTTGGTGGAATATGGGAGGCGGCCGTGAAGTTCCTCAAACACTATATGCGCAGGACGATAGAAGAAACCTTATTTACTTTTGAAAAATTGTCAACGTATATGTGCGAAATTAAAGCTGTTCTGAACTCCCGTCCTCTTACTCCCCTCTCGTCAGATCTCAATGATTTTGATGTTGTGACCCTGGGTTATTTTCTTACAAGAAAATCCTTATTAAGCGTTCCATCGCATTACTTTCTTCAAACTTCGATAAATTGGTTGACATCGTGAAAGCATATCCAGAAATCAAAGTTAGATTGATGGAAGCGATGGTACAACGAGTATCTTACTGAGATGAATGTGCGAAGTGAATGGCATACCGGACAGCCAGATTCAATCAAGGTAGGGACTCCAGTTGTGCTGAAAGACGAGAATTTACCACCTTTGCGTTGGGCATTGGAAAGAATTTTGGAACTACATCCCGGTAATAATGGTATTGTACGAGTTGTGACCGTGAAGACTGAAAGCAGCATATTTAAGCGCGGTATAAAAAGGGTATCTCCGCTTCCTATTAATGTCTAAAATCTTGTAATTTCGAACGCGAATCGTTCAAAGCCGGCGACATGTTGTAGAGCAATGGAGTAAAATATATTATTTAATTTGAATCTCGATTATTTTAACTAAAGACACCTGACAACGCAATATGCTAAATATTAATACAGTGCCAATAGACTTATCACAAGTGACTTTCTTTATTCAAAAATCCTAAGTTCTTACAGTAATTAAATACAAACTCTTACATACCATACTACATTGCAAGATTCTCCTCGAGGTGACGAGAGAACAAACTCAGACATTTTGACATTTTGGCTTGTGCCCGTCAACACAACTCAACATAGAAAATTTTGCCTTATGGATATACTTTAATCGAGTGCGAAACGCAAGACACGTGATGAGAATGTATTTGATGAAGCTGAAGGAGCTTTAACAAAGAAAAGGGTTCACAATTATCAAATTACAGTTATCAGTGAATTGATCTTCAAATTTTAAAGGTCTGTGTGAAAATGTTGAGGAAGTTCAAGCATAAGTACGAGTATAATGTTCAAAGTACAAATGGGGGTGAAGTGAAAAAAAAACGGATCTCGTACTAAAACATTCTCAAAGTGTGTAAACGTTCTATTGAACAAGATAAAAACAACTTAAAATATTTAAAAATCGGTGGATATATTTTCTGCTTTCCATTAAGATAGATATTTTTAACTTTGTAATTTATTGACAGGAGGAGAATATAACATTCAAAAACTGAAAAATATATTAATCATAGATTTAATGCTTTCACGATGATTCATTATAGTAAAAAGTAGATGTTTCGGGATTCAATCGTGTGCAAAACTACGAATCTTGCCGACAAAACTAACGATACATATAAAAAACTGAAAAAAGACCCCACAAAACAATAGTCAGCAAAACGAAAAACGTTCTAAAAGACTCAAAACTGAATAACGAAAGAATATCTAACTTAATACCTACTAATCCCGTCTCCCCAAAACTTTACGGACTCCCAAAAATCCACAAAAGCAACATTCTTCTCAGACCTATCGTCAGCGCAATAAACTCACCAACTAATAACCTAGCACGCTTCCTCGCCAAAGAACTAAATCCTTTCACAGGAAATTCTATCAGATCCGTCCAAAACTCTTTTGACTTAATCAAAAAGATACAACAAATTCACATTTAGCCCCAAGACATCCTAGTGAGCTTCGACGCAGTATCATCGCTGGCGGTAGACAGCGAGAGGTGAGGGGTCTCTCTCACTCTCGCGCCGCTGCGATACTATAAAGAAAA
>JAUMHM010081726.1:0-13629 GCA_032362435.1 Melikaiella ostensackeni
TGAGCACCTAAGGCAAACCCAATCCGCGTGTCCCACTCACTTGGGAACGACCTATCTCCACAGACACAATGCGGCCCTAAGAGAGCTTTATTACCATATTTGTCGCTCTTATGGTGTTGACTGCGACCCTGTCCTGCCGAAACCTCTCAAAGAGGTAGAGTGAATTGTCGAGAACGAGCTGTGAAAAATTTACTGGAACTTTTAGTTCAGGCTCAAATTCCCTAATGTACACTCGAGGTTTGACATCGTACTCGTCGACAAAGAGAAGCAAACTATGTTCGTGATCGAATCCTCGGCTCCGACCGACACCAACATGACAGTCAAGGAGAAGGAAAACTGGAAGAGGTGTCAAGACCTTATAAAGGAGCTGCCGGAATGTGCCAAGAATATTCGGCTAAAATGATTGTCCTTATCATCAATGCTCTCGAAATTGGGAAACCATCACTGGTTCGTAGCCTCGAGGGCATAACCGCGTGCCAGAAAAATCCCAAGGCACTTGCGGGATGGAAACAGAGCTGTCATTACCAGATGATATCAAGAACTTCTGGTGAAAGAAGTTTACTCCCACACATCAACATCTGGCCCGGACCTATGTGCAAAGAAATTCTATAAGAGAGAATTGAAAAACAGGGAATTCCATTTGTGTCAAGAAACATCCCTTTGACACATAAGAAGGCATTTCTCGGAGTGATTCGGAGAGGTGAATATTGTTCATTTCACTGAATCAAGAGTCTATAAATAGAAATGGTTTTTCTGTACAAATTGTATTCTATTTACAAATTTTTCCTACTTCCAATTTTAAACTTGTCGATCTAGCTCTGCTCATACTCCTGAATTTACTGAATTCATTCCCCGACGCACGAAATTTATTGACACACTTGATTTATTGACTGACAGCAATTCGTCGTTATACCGGTTTATTGCATAGCATTTCATTTGCTTGTTAACTTTTCGAGAGATAAACTTGAATCTGGAATTGCAATTATTTTTGTTGTTGAAATGAAGCCTCTATAGATATGGGAAAGAATAAAATTATTCCTACTGATATGATTTTGATTTATACAGTTGATGTAATTTATTTTAAGCTTTATACTCATATATAATACAATATTAGGAAAATCTAACCAATTATAAGATCAAATGATAAATTTTAATCTTGCATTTAAAAGTCTGATGTCACCTCAATTAATTTGATCGGATTTGGTTAAGTTTGTTCTCAACTTTGCTAAGACGCATAATCGCAATAGAACATTCGAGTAAGTTTCTATCTGTCTAACGTTTCTCAAATGAACTTATCGACTGGGGAAGCCCAACTATCGAGGAAGTTATAATAGTTGTCGCTAACAGACGAAAAAAACAATTTTTAATCAATTAAGACTATTATAAGTTTTAACTGATAAAAAAACATCAGAAAAAGATTCAGGTGCAACAAAGATTGAAAACACATGAACAATAGAATTAAAAAATTTCGAAGAAATTGTTCTTGATTGATCGCTGGGGTTAATAATGAATAAAATTACAATTATTCTTCGACGTTCCGTCCTCACCTCACAGACGATGTGTCAACGTCAATTTTATTTTCTGATCAGTTGAATTTCATTAACTTAATCTCATTTTTTTGAAAATGTGAGTTTTTTAATTTATACTTACAAGCCTGGAAAGGTCAGCAAACCAGGCTTACGAAACGTAGCAAAAGAATTATGAATTTAATTTATTATCAACCCCAGTGATCAATCAAGAAAAATTTCTTCAAACTGAATATGGGGGCTGATACATATTTCCATACTAGAATTGAAAAATGTTCATATTTGAACTTCTTTAAATTGTATTTTTACAGTAGATAGATTTTGATTTCTTATTCTTGTCAATTTTTTTCTAGTAACGAATCCTGAGTTGTTCAAAGTATTTTTTAAAGTAAGCTAGAAAAAAATGACTAAAAAAAAACAAAAAAATTGTAAATTGGAAAACCTCGCGCTTACTATCAAAAACGGAAATTTATAAGATTATTATTCACGAAAATAACAAAACTATGAAGACTTCGAAAATTTTGATTCTACAAACTGCAGTCTACACTAACATCTAATGTTGACGACTTTCTTGATGTTTTCTAGAGGATGGCATTTTTAAGATATTCCAGTTTCAAGAAGTCAAGTTTTGTGGGCATAAGATGTTTTTTATTTCCAACTATAGAACTGATTCCTCTTTCCAGTTAAGTTTCTTGATTAAATCTGAAATATGGTGTACATTCCTTCGTGAAATCTTAAAATTTTTTTTTAAATCTTTTAATATCTGTGAAATTATTCAAATTTTCGTGAAATCTCTGAAATCTTCGCAAAATATTTATATCTCTACGATACTTTTAAATCTTCAAAACCTTCTAGAATATTTTGAGATCTCTATAATCTATCAGAATTCTCTTGGAATCTGTGAATTTCCTTGGAATATTGAGATCTTTAAAATCCTTGTAAATCTTTGAATTATTTGCAAATTCTCTTGAAGTATTCTGAAATCTTTTGTAATCTGTGTAACAATGTTTTAGATATCTTTGTCATATCTGTGAATTGCCTTGAAATCTTTTGAAATCTTTGCTATATTTGCAAAATCTCATAAATTTTTGTGAAATCTTTAAATTTATGCGAAATCTTTGGAATATTTTCGAATCTTTGAAATCTCTATGAATTGCCCCGGAATATTTTCAACATTTTGGAATATTTTGAGATATTAAAAATCTTTGTGAAATCTTTGAGATATTTATGAATTCTCTTGAAATCTTTGTGGAAGATTTTGAAAACCTGTGAAACTTTTTGGAATATTCGCGAAATATTGTGATATATTCTAAAATCCTTGAAACTTCTTGGAGTATTTTGAGATCTTTTAAATCTTTGTTAAAACTTTAGAATGTTTGTAAATTCTCTCGGAATAGTCTGAAATCTATTATAATCTGTGTAAGATCTTTCGAAGATCTTCGTGATATCTGTGAATTCTCTTAACATCTTTTGAAATCTTTGCTATACTTATGAAATTCTGGAAATTTTTGTGAAATCTTTAAATCTATGCGAAATCTTTGACATTTTTTTGAAATCTTTAAATCTATGCGAAATCTTTGGAATCTTCTGAAATCTTTGAAATCTCTATGAAATTCCTGAAATATTTGTGAATTCGCTTGAAATCTTTGTGAAAGATTTTGAAATCCTTTGAAACTTTTTGAAATCTTTGCGAAATATTGTGATATATTTTGAAATCCTTCAAACTTATTGGAGTATTTTGAGATCTTTGAAATCTTTGTGAAATCTTTTAAATCTTTGTGAATTCTCTTGGAATAGTCTGAAACCTTTTATAATCTGTGTAAGATCTTTCAAAGATCTTCGTGATACCTGTGAATTATCTTAACATCTTTTGAAATCTTTGCTATATTTATGAAATCATTAAATCTTCGCGAAATGTTTGAAATCTTTCGAAATCTTCGAAATCTTTGTGAAATTTTTGAATTATTTGTGAATTATCTTAAAATTTTCAAACCCTTTTGAAATATTTTGAGATCTTTGGAATCTTTGTGAAATCTTCGAAATATTTGTGAATTCTCTCGAAATCTTCATGAAAGATTTTGAAATCCTCTGAAACTTTCAGAAATCGTTGTCAAATATTGTGATATATTTTGAAATCTTTGAAACTCCTTGGAATATCTTTAAATCTTTGAAATCTTTGTGAAATCCTTGAAATCTTTGTAAATTCTATTGAAATATTCTATAATCTTTTGTGATCTGTGTAAGATATTTTCAAGATCCTCGTGACATCTATGGATTCTCTTAAAATCTTTTGAAATCTTTGGTATATTTGTAGAATCTTAGAAATTTTTATGAAATCTTTAAATCTACGCGAAATCTTTGAAATCTTTTGAAATCTATGAAGTATTCTGAATTCTCTTGAAAATTAGAAAACCTTTAGAATATTTTGAAATTCTTTGAAATTCTCTGGAATCTTTGTGAAATATTGTAATATATTTTTAAATCTTTGAAACTTCTTAGAATATTTTGAGATTTTCGAAATCTCTGTGAGATCTTTGTAATGTTTGTACATTCTCTTGAAATGTTTTAAATTTTTCTATAATACGTGTAAGATCTTTCAGAGATCTTTGTGATATCTATGAATTTTCTTAAAATCTTACTAAATCTTTGCTATATTTGCGAAATCTTAGAAATTTTTTTGGAATCTTCAAATCTATGCAAAATTTTTGAAATCTTTCGAAATCTTTGCTATATTTATGTAATCTTAGAAATTTTTGTGAAATCTTTGAATCTATGGTAAATCTTTGAAATGTTTGTGAAATTTTCGAAATATTTGTGAATTCTCTTGAAATATTCTGAAATCTTTTGTAATTTATGTAAGATCTTTCAAACATCTTTGTCATATCTGTGAATTCTCTTGAAATCTGGTGAAATCTTTGAAAACTTTTGAAATCTTTGCTATATTTGCAAAATCTTTTGAATTTTTGTGAAATCTTCAAAGTTACGCGAAATCTTCGAAATATTTTGAAATCTTTGAAATCTCTGTAAATTGTCTCGAAATATTTTTAACATTTTGGAATATTTCGAGAGATTCAAAATCTTTGTGAAGTTTTCGAAATATTTGTGAATTCTCTTGAAATCTTTGTGGAAGATTTTGAAATCCTTTGAAACTTTCTGGAACCTTTGCGAAATATTGTGATATATTTTGAAATCCATGAAACTTCTTGGAGTATTTTGAGATCTTTGAAATCTTTGTGAAAAATTTGAAATGTTTGTAAATTCTCTTGGAATAGTAAAAAATCTTTTATAATCTGTGTAAGATCTTTTGAAGATCATTGTGATATCTGTGAATTCTCTTAACAACTTTTGAAATCTTTGTTATACTTATGAAATTTCAGAAATTTTTGTGAAATCTTTAAATCTATGCGCAATCTTGAAATCTTTAAATCTGTGCGAAATATTCGAAATCTTCTGAAATCTTTGAAATCTTTGTGGACTTTTCAAATTATTTGTGAATTCCCTTGAAATCTTTATGAAAGATTTTGAAATCCTTGAAATCTTTGTAAATTCTCTTGAAATATTCTAAAATGTTTTGTCATCTGTGTAAGATCTTTTCAAGATCTTCGTGATATCTGTGGATTCTCTTGAAATCTTTCGAAATCTCTGGTATATCTGTAAAATCTTAGAAATTTTTGTGAAATCTTTAAATCTATGCGAAACCTTTGAAATCTTTCGTAATCTATGAAATATTTATGAATTCTCTTGAAAATTTGAAAACCTTTGGATTATTTTGAAACTCTTTGAAATTCTCTGAAATCTTTTTGAAATATTATCGTATATTTTGAAATCTTTGAAACTTCTTGGAATATTTTGAGATCTTCGAAATCTTTGTGAAATCCTTGAAATGTTTGTAAATTCTCTTGAAATATTCTAAAATCTGTTGTAATCTGTGTAAGATCTTTCCAAGATCTTTGTGATATCTATAAATTCTCTTAAAATATTTTCAAATCTTTGCTATATTTGCGAAATCTCAGAAATTTTTTTGAAATCTTCAAATCTATGCAAAATCTTTGAAATCTTTCGAAATCTTTGCTATATTTGTGAAATCTTAGAAATTTTTTTGAAATCTTTAAATCTATGCGAAATCTTTGAAGCCTTCTAAAATCTTTAAAATGTTCGTGAAGTTTTCGAAATATTTGTGAATTCTCTTAAAATTCTCAAAATCTCTTTGAATATTTTGAGATCTTTGAAATCCTTGTGAAATCTTTGAAATATTTGTGAATTCTCTTGTAATCTTTTTGGAAGATTCTGAAATATTCTGAAACTTTTTGAAATATTTGTAAATATTGTGATATATTTTTAAATCTTCGAAGATTCTTGGAATATTTTAAGATCTTTGAAATCTTTGTGAAATCTTTTAAACCTTTGTAAATTCTCTTGAAATATTCTAAAATCTTTTGTCATCTGTGTAAGATCTTATGAAGATCTTTGTGATATCTATGAATTCTCTCAAAACCATTTGAAATTTTTAAAATATGTGTGAATTCTCTTGAAGTTTTCAAAACCTCTGGAATATTTTCAGATTTTAGAAATCTTTGTGAAATTTTTAACGTCTTTGTGAATTTTCTGGAAATCTTTGTGAAATATTTTTAAATCTTTTGAAATTTTCTGAAATCTTTGTCAAATATTGTAGTATATTTTGATATCTTCGAAACCTTTTAATAGCTTTGAAATAGGTGGCAAATCTTAGTTTGTGAGAAAAAATGGGAAAAAGGGTCATAATTCTCGATTTTATGTATTTTAGGGAATTCTTCAAGTTAGGATGGTAAAACGGAAAAAGAAGATTAGGTAAGAAAGGAAGCGGACCGTGATCCTTGTGATTCAGCATGATGTTGAAATATTTGTTTTTAAAATAATGTCATAATTGTTCGTGCCCCTCAGTGCTTTCTTCACCCCTTCAGCAGTGATTGGTGGACATTGTTTCTCGGTCGTTATGAAGTTGTCGCAAAGCTCTTCGACATATGATGTTCTCAGTGCCTTTATGCAATGGGTATTGAACTTTGTTGTTCGCGGATAATTGACAAAAAACAGAGGGATCGCTGAGAAGGCGCGATGGGTCAGCAAAAAACTGTTGATTCTCTCTGACTCACCCCTCGCTCTTCTGTATTCTCCTCCTTGCGTCGGATAACACCCGTAGTTTATCAACAATGTACTGCTTGATAGTCAGCAGCTTTGACTTTTTCAAGGTGTGATGGTGGATCCTCACTTTGTGTGCGAACTTTTGGAAAAAAAACGTAAAAAGCTTACCAGATGTTACTTAGTTAATCACACACTGGATACGAGATGCGATCTGTCTCGCCCAGCTAGCTTCTTGTTCAGTTGATGCAAGCGCCCTTTAGTCTTTTGTCTATCGTCGAGTTCATCTTTCGATTTGAATCAGTTAAAGCTCTCGCCGCATCACAAATTGAACAAGTGATGATTCAGAGGTCGGACTCCTCCGAGAAATCCTCACGAAGGACGTCATCTATTTCAGCCAGATCTTGGAGTGTAGGAGGAACCTGGATGTTATTGTTTCTCCTCGTCCTGAAATCGTCATCGTCTCTCGGAAGGATGCCTGATTTCCGCAGTTGGTCTCCATGTAGCTTCCACTTCTTCGTCCGCGGCTTGTTCTAGCAGCGGTTGGGAAAGCATTCCACGTATATATTCTTTTTGCGAGAGGTTGTTGGCGCGGTTTCGTAACCATCGTGCACGTTCGATCATTTTGAACCACATTAACAACTAGGTTTGGTGTTGCCATAGTTGTTCCCACGAGAACATAGGGAAAGGGTTCGTCCACCCTTAGAGAGCCCTGCATGTAGGGCTCTGTAAGGCCGTTAAGCCTGTTGAGGCTGCATACTCTAAGAGGTCGACCGGTACCCCAGAGACACCGTTTGAGGACACTTCTTCCAAGTGCCAATTAGCTAGATAGCCTTCGGGACAATCTCTGAACAATTTTACGCAACTGCTTACTAATTTTTGTAACCGTTTCCAGCAGAAATCCTCGGTACAGGGACCCTTTATCCGCAACCTGAGGATGCGTCCGGTGGCTTTATGGTCATAGGCCCTCCGGTTCGATTCCAAAGGAACCGAACCGAACTAAGATCCGGAAAATGCGAACTCTGTCCGTTACATCATAGGTTACATGTTTTCACATTCCTCCATTTACCCATTCCGCCATTTTTCTCTCATTCTGATTTACTTGTTTGGTGTTTTTCCTTTTCATTGCTCGCTTCATTTCTTTTCGATTCGTCCTTTTCTGCCTTTTGTTCACATATCTTTTCCTCACAATAATTATCAATTTGACATTTCTCATAATTCCTATTCCCACCAGGTCTACTTATTCTCCCATCTATTTCTCTTCTCCTCTCCTCCTTCTTCCTTACCCGTTCCCTCAGCCAATCCACCATCCCTATCTTTCCTTGTTCATGCAAGATTTTTCCCATACTCATGCTTCCTTTTTCTATTTTTTTCACAATCATTTAGCCAATGCGTTCATGTTGCTCTGCATGCACAATTAATTTTTGCGATCATTTTTCCTTTCTTTTCTTCAAATATTTTACTACTCTCTCTACTCTCATCCATTTATACTTCTCATCATATCTCGCCTCCATTATTCAACTTTCTATTCCTCGCTTCAAGACTTCTCTGTCTCTCTCCATCAGCTGCTGCTTCAACTTTATACCCTTTTGTGTGCTCTTCTAACTAATTCCATTGACCAACCATTACTGTTAGAGTACCGATCTCTTTCTTCTATTTCATTTCCTCCTATTCTCAGTACTCTCGCCTCTAAGCAAGCTTCAATAATCTTTCTACTCCCACTCTCGAAAACCTTTGCCTCATATTTACACGCCCATTCCCCACTTTAATTTTCATTTTCTCTCTATCTGTTTCATTTAATACTATATTCCAAGGCGTGCATCTGTCTAATCTCAAAGTCCATGTAATATATCTTTTGCGGACTCTTCCACCTCCGCATATTCTTTGTAGCCCTTTTCTTCTACATCATACATCATTCGACTTGCTGCTAGGGCCCCATAAATTCTGATTCTCCTTTTGAAATCATCTTGAAATAATTTCTTTCCGATACCCCATACCTTTCTCAATACCACCCCAGCTCTTTTTACTCTCTTCTTCTCATGTTTTCTAGTGTTCCCATTCTTTTCAAACAAGAAACCTAAATATACAAATTCCTTCAGTACCTCAACCTTTGACACTCTTCACACCCACTCTTCATAATCGTCCTTTTTACCCCTTTTTCTGAAGATCATTACTTTCGACTTTTCTACATGCAGTACCAGTTTCTTTTCTTTCAGGTATTTCTCAAATTTCTTCCTCACATTTCTCAACATCTCTTTCTCCCTTGCTTCAATTCTTTCTCTAAACTACATATTGAAGAATGTTTATATGGTCTACAGTGCTTCTACCTTCCCGAAATCCTGATTGGCAGGTATTCAAAAGTGTTATCTCCTTTTAATTTTCTACTCCTCCATTCTCTTCCTTTTTATATATTGGTATAGTCGAGGCCTCCCTTTACTCTTCTGGCAGCCCTCCCCAAACTCTTTTGTCTTCCTCTCTCAATTTCTTTTTGGCTTTCCTGCTACTATAAATCCACGCTTTATTGCTCAGCCCATCATTTCTTTCCGATTTTCCTTTCTTTAATTCTTCAATTTATGCTTTTATCTTTAAATCATCCCCCTCTTTTATTCTTCACTGCCAATATTTTGTTTTCCTTGCATCTGACCCTTGCAACATTTCTTCAAAACATTCCCTCGATTCCTCCATTCCTATATTGTCACTTATGACTTCTTTTTCAAACTATTTTTTCTTCCTTCCTTACAGCCTGTATATGATTTTCTATCTTCCTTTTCCTTTTTCTTGCATTCACCATCCCACCAAATTTTCGTACAATTTTTATCCCTACCTATCCTGACCCTTATCTTTTTTATTTCCCTCACTTCCTTTACTTTTCCTCTCAGTTCATCTTAGACCTTTATCTCTACTTTCTCGAATCTGAATTTTTCTATATTTTCTGCATATTCTGTCTTTGCTTCCTCTGTCCATACTCCTCTCTTTATTATTTTCACCTCTAATCTCGTCCTTTCCTTACCAATTTCACTTTTCAGCCATATGCCTAATGGTTGATAATCTGAGTCCACTCTTGACTCTACACTCATTTTCCTTATTTTTGCCCACCCGCCAATGTTTATAATTACATAATAAATTACTGTTGCCGAATCACTTCGTACATACGTGAATTCCCCTTTTTCATCTCCTGTTTTTTTACCATTAAGAACATACCAACACTTTTCTCCCAGCATCTCCAATAGTTGGTCGAGTCCATGTCAAGTGACCACAAGAAGCACAATAAATATTTTCGGAAAATTGAAAAAAAAATGGCGAAGATATGGGACTTTGAAATTTTTGTACCTCTTTTCGGAAACATCATATCTTTGGTTCTAGTTAACCGACTCAGCTTTTTGAGGTCTGAAATTTTTAGCAATAAGAGTACTTTTATATGAGAGAAACTCAGAAAAAATTTTTTGATATTTTTTGGGAACTCAAAAAAAATCGTTTTTTTGAAAATGCTAAATAATTTTTTTGTCAAATGAAGGTCTAAGGTAAAGGCCTCGGTTGGTAATCCCCGACTAGTTCGTAACTCAGCAAGCGTACAAATTAATTTTTTAAATAATACAATAGAAACTGTTGGCTGATGTGAATTTCTTTTTAGAGCAAATATGAAAATATATAAAACTGATATGAGATGATGAATTATAAAAATTGAAATATGACACATATCGTTAAAACGCTGGGGAATATCTTCACTTTAATTTATTTCCATCAAATATGTATATTAACTCTTGCTTTGATCAAAAACAAAGAATGAATGCGTCACTCAGAAATTGACAATTATTATGAAATTATGTTGCCGTATGGCCTGAAAAAGATGTGTGCAAAGTTTTAGAGTGATCAAGAAATTCCTTCAGGTTCCGTAACTTCATTCTTCATAAATAGGTTTGTACGTATATAACATAAATTCATAAATACACGAAATCAGGAAAATTGCGTTTATTTTTCAACTTACTGATAACGAGCAATGAATGAGGTTGTATTAACATGATTTCTGAGTAAATTAATCGCCTAGGGAAACATCAGTCAATTCGTAAGATCTTTTTTTTGTGTTCAGGCGAGGGTTTTTCTTCTGGGATTCAATTTTGTTGAAGATGTGGCCATCGCGCTCTTTCTCTTCGCAGACTTTTCCATATGCTTCTGTGACTAACTTAATACACCTTTCCACTGCTTCAGTATGACATGGAAATAGGGGGATATCCTCCAATTGTTCAAAAGTCAATTCAGGAGCAAGTTTTGGTATGACAGGGGGTTCTGCTACAGGCCTTACTGCATTCCAGTCAATCATTTGAGTGTAATCCTCAGAACTGAAGTTCAATGGTGGTACATTAAAAAATCTCGTTGGATTAGAGTTCTCTCTTGATTCCTTGATGAGGTCCAGAGCATCTTCTTTAATCTCAGGCCTGCTGTCAAAAGCCATTGCCAACAATAAATTTTCCGGGTGAGCCCAAAATCCGTTCCGCTTAATCACTGGGTCAGCGATGGCTTTTAGTTTATCAGAAAGGTATCTTGTTAACTGCATCAGGCTGAACAAATGTTTGGGCGCATCTTTGAACGTCGGTTTCATTTTTATCTGAAACCACACAGGGGCATAAACCTTGGTGACATATTCTGCCAAGTCTCTTAGTGCAACACTGGGACGCTCGGTTGAGACGTAAAGTCGCAGAATACGATTTGCAGTAGTGAGCTACCTGGCGTGTGACATTTTTCCAGGGTTTCGCCTTGCAAGGGATTCTGGATCTACCCCCAAACAAAGTGCAGTTACCATTTCGTGCAAATACTTCTGATCTGTACTTAGGTCCAAACTTTCAACAATCTGTGGCATGTTGAACTCCAAAGGCTCGAAGTGTTCAATTTGGTTGATTTCACAATTTGCCAACTGCTTCCCAATATCCCCCGAGTAACTGGTTGGACTCATTGGCATGAAATAAGCAGACCATCCATTGGAAAGATGTTTGAAATGTCTTCTCCAGTTCTGCCAGCGCACCACCCTTCCAGCCTGTATTGTTATGGTTGTTCCTTGTTGAAGTTTTTTGATCGTTTTGTCCTCCCTTGAATCGAAGTATAAACTGAAAATTTTCTTTTTCAATCGCCCATCAGCTTTTTCAGACATTTTTTGTTTTCGCCCTCGACGAATTTTAAAGCGGTCAATAGCTTTATTTTCTTCACTCCTCAAGTATTTCATAAATGCAATTGCAATTAGGGATGCTTTCCTGTCAGAGATCCCTGCGCGATCACAGGCAATGACTAAATTTGGAATCTTTCCAGTCATGTATTGCACTTCTTTTTTAGGTCTTTTGGGTTTGACAACAAATTCATCATCTGAGCTCGTTTTCATGCTCGCAGGGGAAAAACTTTTGGTTGGTGAATCTTCTCTATTTGCCAAACTATAGGAACATCCAGGCTGTGGCTCAGTTTCAGTTGCATGGCTTTTTTGACCGAGAAATGACTTTTCCTTGCGGAAGAAACGACTTTGAAAACGGGCTGTAGCCTCTTTATCAACTGAACCAATAACCATTCTTCTCTGTGTGCGTTGGTCCTCTAAGGAAGACTGTTCTTCATAAGGAACTTTTTTGGTTCGTTCACAAGAGCAAGAACAGAAAGAGAGACATTTGCACGAACAGATGTTAAAAAGGCACTTAAATTTGTCGAGGAAACTAGCCCTCTTGCTCCTATACAATGCACCGAGAATGAAAATATATTGTCGAAGAACATCACCTTTTGTGGGCAAAACATTATTCGAGCAGATTTTGGCTTCCCCTAAAATGTCACAAACGATTTTCACTCTTGTTGTCACTTTCGGCATTTCAACTACAAATAGATCACGCAATAGGACGAAAAATCACAAAAACAATGGTTTTAATTGAATTTAGTATAGGTCAACAGCTTCACATTCCATGAGGTTTAATCCACATCCCAGAGCACCAACACGTTTTTAAAAAACCACTTTGTATTTAGATACTTATGCAGAAACACAAAAAACTATTCGTTCGGATTTTCATCTTTTTTACTTGAAAAATTGAATAATCTGAACAGATTGGTTCTAAATCAACCTTTCAAAAGTCGTTAAACTACAGGGTAAGTGTCCCAATTGCTGCAGGTTTGCCTTTCACAGCGTTTTTTTCGCCTAATCAGAATAAACTGAGTACAAATAATTTTTTTGACACCGAAAAAGTCCTATAAATTAATAAGAATTTACTCTACTGTATAACAAAAGCCTAAATATTGCTGAATTAGTTATATATTCTTAATAAATATTTTTGAAAAAACATTCAAAAAACGTGAAAAATCCACAATTTTACTTCTATTTCAATTACCGGAGTACTGTTGTTTAATCAACTTCAGACTTATTGCATAACCTTGTACGCAGTGGAGAAATGATTTTTTTTTTTGAAGCAGAACACTTGTTTAATTAAAATCAACAGTTTAAAAACTGTAAATTGGTTTATTAACAAAAAAATTAAGCCCGCAGCTATAGGTACACATCTATTACTGGAGCGCTCATTACTGCGGTCCGAAATTCAAGCCATGTGTATCTAATACTGCGGTATTGTCAACATGTCAACCTAACCTTCGCTTTAAGTTTCTGATTGAACACACGCCAGACGCTTTGAAATGATAGGTTAATTGTTTTGATTTAATTTATTGTTAACCGATGGCAACAGCGAAAAAAGTAAAAAAGAAGGAACCAAAGAGAAAGCCAAAAACTAAAATTAAATCTATAAAAAGATGTTCTTACGGAAAAGAAAATTTGCTGCTTGCCGTGAAAGAGCTTATTCAAGGAGAAACTTTTGCAGCTGTATCGCGAAAATATTCGATACCAGAATCAACAATAAGAGCCCGTTGTAAAGAAAATTATGCAGACAAAAATTCCTGGACCTAATACAATAAATTTTATCTAATAAGAAGAAGAGAGTCTTGTGAAGTGGATTTTCATTTGTGCTAATCGAGGATTTCC
>JAUMHM010081777.1:0-13628 GCA_032362435.1 Melikaiella ostensackeni
AGAGAATGAGTGAAGAACGTTTAACGAATCAAGTATATTTAGGTAAAGTGAGAGGTAGCGCACCCAGAGGTAGACGAAAGAAAGAATGGTTGGAACGTGTGAATGAGACCCTGAAGAGAAGGAATATTCGAAGTCGTAGTAATACAAGAACGTGCATGAAACAATGCATGGATGTAACGGATGCAAAAGAGGTGTGTAAGGATAGGGATGTATGGAGAGCAATTGTTTATAAGAAGAAGAGTCATGTCTGAAACGAAAGATTTTGGATACTAATGGGATTGCTAGAGAGATTGATCAAGCGACTAGTGTCGGAGCAACGTTATGAGATTGACATAAAACCTATTCCTTCTCCTCCTAAACATCCCGTACCCAAATTTAGCATACAAACTCCTCAATCTTCAGTAGTAAAACGAGATCAGAACCGAACGAGTTACGCTTACGCCGAAAGGGATTTGGCTTAATGGCATAATAATAGTAATATTCAAGTGAATGAAAATTAATTGAATGATTGGATTAATGGTATAACATTTCTTTACCAACATACACATAACTGTTTCTGACCAATCTCACGCAACACCCAGGCGTTCTAAAACTTTCAAAAAGGTTTTAAATTAAAGCATATGCCTTGTATCTTAAAGGTATTGTAACAGTTATTAATGTAAAAAGGATGTCTAAGTACGAAGTACTATGTACTGTATAAAAAAGTAATAATCACGATCAATATATCGCAAAATACTTTTTTTTCAAATTGCCACTAATTCACATGAGTAAAAAAAACTACCCTGGGTGTTATCTGACTTTTTCTACAGTAAATAATTATATGAAAAAATGGAACTCTTGTTTCAAACAACAATCATTTTTATTTTTTAATTAATTATCTATTCCTCGCACTTTTATTTTTCACTTTTATTTACAAATTTTTATTATGTTTATAATATAGGGTCAATACGGGTAATAATATTTTGAAATTATGATTCAATTCACCAAACTCATTGGTCACTTCGGCCGGCTGATAGTTAACTTCCTGGTAACTCATGTTTTATCTGTCGGATAGTGCTATCGAACGGTGAATCAGCATGAAAGTGTCGTATCTGTCATATAAATTTATCTGTAGCTTTTATTGAGAGGTGGATCACTTCGCCCTAAGCACTAAAAAATAAGTTTTAATTCGTTTACAATAGTCAAATTCACTTCAAAGAAGATTTATACGCAATAACAATGTTTTATTTGTGTTTTTTGTCACAGATTATACGTTCTACTTCAACTTGTCAAAATACGTTAGATTTTTAACCGATATAAAATTGATGTGAAATGCATTTCATCTTTCATTTTTTTCTGTCAAGAAGCCCCTGACTCAATTTCATGCACATGTACAGTACATATTAAAATCCATACACGTTAATTAATGAAAAGTGCGCTCCTTTCAGCTTCACTTTGATAATTATTTTTAAAGTTTGATGAGACAAATCGATTTTTATGAAGTTAGAAAAACGCCTACGAGCGTTGGAATCAGGCCTCAATCCAAAAATTAAATTGCCTCATTTTACTCCATAAATACTAGAATTAAATATTTGTTAGATAGTAAGGGCCTATTCCTGTTCTGATTGAAGCCTGCATATTCGGAGTGAAAAATTGGCTAATTTCAATACTTTTTACGTAATTGATTTTTCGAGTGCTCAGGTTAGAATTCAAAAAAATTGTCCTACACAAAAATACTGAAATTAGCCAATTTTTCACTCCGAATATGCAGGCTTTAATCAAAACAGGAATAGGACTTAAGTATCTAACAAAGATGCAATTCTAGCATTTATACATTAAAATGAGGCAATTCAATTTTGAGGTTAGGGCCTGGTTCCAACGCCCTTAATTCATTTTTGGAACGAACCATATATATTGGGGATACATTGATCCATAAGGTCTACTTTTATAAAAAGAAATCAAGATTTCAATGATTTTCGAAATTTGAGAAAGAGGAAAGTTTGCTGCCGAATCACCATACAATGAAATCTGAAAAGTGAAAAATTACACAGGCCGACAAAAATTGAAATTTTTTTATACCCAAAGACTGGACTCCAAAGAACTTTAATGTTTTAAAACCGAGCCCGTTGTCCACATTTTTCCAATGCGTCAGGATTACGAGATATCCTAACCTAAAAGTGGAAAAATGGTAATTTTCAGTCATATTTCAAACAACACCATGCGAGCAGCGATTGTTTTTCTAGAAACTGCTTACTCCATCGTTTAGTACTCTTTCTTACTTTCCATTTGCATTTCTGATGATCCCCAAACGATTCTTTTTCTCCAAAATATGGCACACTAACCATTCAGTTTCACAGTGAAAAACTAGCAAAGGAGGCGAACAAAGTGAAAGAAATTGTGTTATAAGATTGATACAGGGTTTGGTATCTAAAGGTTTTGAGTTTGCTGAATCCGACTTTGAACTCAGATTTGCAAAATTAAAGATGGCGGATCCAATATAGCGGGCCAAAACTTCAAGAAATTTTACAATTTGTACAAGACTTAGTTCCTTAAAATTTTTGAGAATGCTGAATCCGCATTCGAGCGCAGATTTGCAAAATTCATGATAGCAGATCCAATATGGTGGACCAAAACTTTAAGAAATTCTTGAATTTGTACATGACTTAGTTTCTTCAACTTTTTAAGATTGCTGAATCCGAATTTGAGCTCCGATTTGCGAAATTCGAGATGGCCGATCCAATAAAGCGGAACCAAATTTTAAGAAATAAGGATCAGACAACTCAGAAAACTTGTAATCGAAGAAAATAAAGCTCTGAAAAGAACTGATTAAAAACCTTCAAAGTAACTTTAGTATTTTTAAGCAACACAAATGTTTATCAAGTAAGTACACCAGCCAATCACGCATACGGAATCCGTAAGCCGTAAGTCGCTAGACATTTAAAAGTCTCTTTAAAAAAGATTTATGACAGCGTCTTGGCAAATTCTATACCTACGAATTATTATAAAAGCATTTACCTCAACATCTTAGGATTTGTATACTACCATAACTGAAAACATTATACTTAAAAGTAAAAATAAAAACCATGTTTTTTCTTTTTTTCTTTCATTTATAAATTATAGAACACAGAAATTACAGAATGACTTTATTGTGGGCTCACTTCAATTTAGATATTGTTTAACCCATTAAAATTACACGGGAAAAATAAGTTTTTTAAAGTTCATGGAACTAATTTAAGAGTTGCGGATATGGAATACCATTTAGTGAAAGTCCGGTTATACGATGTAATGGAATAATTAATACAAAGAGAAAAAAAATTACTTTCGATAATATAAACACTTCATTTTTTACACAAGTACGCACACAATTATTTAATAACACTTAAACACATAATATCACGCTTAATCGGTTTGAAAAATCCTAATCGCTGAGGATTCGAACCCTACCTACCTATACCTAAAACTGTACCGAAAGCCGCACGCACTAACTAACTGAGTTATCGACCGCTTGGATTTCAGTGTAAAAACTTTTGGCTAAGCATTGCAGGATCAGGGGCCACGGCATAGTAAATAAATAAATAAATAAACACATACACATACATACATACATACTCTCCGAGAGAAGGCTCGAACCGTAGCTCGAACCAAAGTACCGACGAATTTTGGGTCCCTTTACGGTTCACGCTTCCCTTTATTGTTGCCGGGATTTTTTCAGGTGTTCGAGGCTGCTATTGCTAACGTGTGGTCACAACCCTTTCACCAACTTTACCGAAGGACACCAAAAAAGCAATAAATGTGAAAGTTGGACCAATGAGAAGAAAAATGGAAAAAACTACGTGTCGAATTTACTCTTATAAAATAAAACATTTTTTCATTAAACTTGGGTAAAATATTCTGTTTTGAAGACATTAATGTATATTTCAGAAGTACTGATTAGTACATTATTATTTTTCATTTATATTCGAGGAACTGACTTATCGACGTTTGAGATTTCAAACGATTTCAAGGTATTTCAAAAGATTTCAAAGACTTCCAAATATTTCACAGTTCTTTAGATCATTTTTACTGTCTTTTTTTAAAACGAATATTGAACAAACTTAATATATAATTTCATATATATCATAGAAATGTAATGTACTACAGGTATGTACAAATTACTGAAAGATCTCAAATTTAGATTATTATATACTAGTAATGTTATACGCGCGCAACAGCGCGCGGAAAACATTGCAATGCCAATTAATAATATGCAAATATAGAACAAAATTACTTACTACGATTCCAATTTTGAATTATATAGTTTAATCACTTCAAAAAAAAAACTAATTCAAGACGCATTGAGTTCGATTTTGAGTTCCAATTTAGAACGCTATCAAATAAATAATTCAATCTTGCATTCCTATTTCTGGCATTGTTTCATTTTTAAGGCAAAATTTTGTTATTTTTTCACAGATAAATTCGGAAAAGGGCTTGGAAAATTGGAAAGCTACTTTAAAAATAGTAAGTTTTTTGTGTTTTTTTTTCGGAATTCATCAAATGCAGAATTTCAATTTAAAGTTATTAATTAGTGAAATAGTTGAATTCCAAATATGTATTAGGGTGGCGCTTAAAAATTGAAAATTCAATTTTCCAAAACGGTGCCCCTCCAATTTTTTCATCTTAGCGAAAGTTCTTTAAACCTATTGAAGAAGTTATAATAGTGACGAGAAGTATTTGAAAAAAATTGAAATTTCGAAAATTTCGAAAGTTTTGAAAACTTCCCGGCACCACTAAAACTTCTCTTTTTAAATTTCAAAAAATTCCATTGAGTTTCTGTCACTAAGAGAAAAAAAATGGAGGGGTACCGTTTTGGAAAATTGTACTTTTAATTTTTAAGCGCCACCATAATATGTGTCAGTATTAAATTAGTAATTTTGAATGTTTAATTACGATATTTTTAATTTTAATATTGTGTCGAAAATTTAAAACGTTATTTTAGTTTTCTAGATCTGAAATTGAAGTTTTTAAATTTTGGAGATATCTAATTAAAAAATATTTATCTTTAAACGTTTCCATTTCGTGTGTACAATTTTCAAAGTTTCATTTTGAATCTTCTAAAGTTTCATTATCCTAAATATAAAACTCCAAACTTTGACAAAAGAAACGAAAATTTTTTCCTTTTTGAAGCTGTGAAATTAAAAATGTAAAGGCTATATGGTCTATGTTATAGCGTTTATAAATTAAAATTCAAAACTCTACAATTTTGGATGTTTAAATTTTAAATTGGAAATTGCACAACTATTGTCTTTCGACAAAAGTTAACATTAGAAAATTTATTTATTCAGGCTTTTAGTTCAAAATATTGAGAGCCTAAAATATTGTATTATGTAATATCAACTTAAAACTGTAAACTTTTGGATATTTCAGGTATAAAATAATTACTTAACAAAGAATTGGTTTTTATTTTTCCAAACGATTAAATATAATTATTTTCAAACGACATAAATTTGAACAATTCAAAAATGAAACCAAACAATTTTCAATTTTCCGCTACATGCTTTCAATTTAAAATGGTTTAATATGAAACGATTCCAGTTTGAAATAATATGTTGAACTTTTCAAGTTGAAAGCTGATCAACAAGTAAGATTCAAAATGTTTAAATTCACAGTTTTGAAAGATTTAAAAAGAGGAAAGTCATACAACTTCTATAATGTTTGAAATTACTCTGACTTTTTAAAATAATAAACTAAGAAGGTTAAAGACTCCACGCCTGCTTTACAAATAATACATAATTCCAGTGTGATTCCTACAAATCTTTTAAAATTTTATTGAATTCTTCCAGAATAATTATTGAACTTTTTCATTTCAGACTCACTTGAAAAATTACGGATCTTTTTTATAATGACACCTCAATAATTCTAATTTTACCTGTAGTGTTTCGGAAATTATATAAAACTCCGTTCAGCTATCGCTTATGGGTCAAAATAAGTGAAACGGGCCACCTAAAAATTCTTTCTTTCGGATTACTAAGATAGCTACGATTTTCGATAGAGGTCTAAGTACTTTTTTACCCCCTAAAATTTTTTTGCAAAATTCCACTTATTTTGGAAATAATCGCCAATTGAATATTGACGTATTCAATTTTTCATTAATTTATATCTCGTGAACGAATACAGATAACTGAACCATTTTTTTAAAATAAAGCTAAAAACTTTATATTTTTCAGTGAAATTATGAAAGTTGTAAAACTTTAATTTCTTTAAGTTACGAAAAATTTGTTTGAACAATTGCAAATAAAACCGTGTTCTTGGTTTCACGCAAGAATAAGATTGAATTCTCTTTATGCGTAAATCCTCTCCGAGTATATTGAAAAAAGAAAGAGTCAGTAACCTTTTATATTAAGGAAATTATTCATGTTTTTCTGATGACGTGCGGCCTCCAACGGGCTAGCGGATTTTGACGCGCTAGCTACTTACGCTGGCCCTCTCGAAAAACTCATGAATTTTGATTAGAGAGATCATAGACACAATATCAGAAACTTTTACATTTATTATTCAATTAAAAAATATGTCAAACTTATACAAAGCATTATATAATTTCAAATATTAAATATTACAAGTTTTAAAATTTTGCTGCTGCGATTGATACAAGTTTTCATCAGCCTGATGTTCTTCACTTGTACAAAAATCGAAACTTACATTTTTAAAATAAGTAACCGCCCAATCAAACAAGCGTTTGGGAGAAGTTATTTGATTTTGACTATTGTTTTGAAGACTCGCTATTCTCGCCGCATTTTTAGCACATCCATCAATACCATCACAAGCCCTTTTTCATTAAAAGTGGCAAAAAATGCCACTCTGCCTCAATACCGTATTTAGATTGATGTGGGAAAATTGAGGAAAAATTGAACTTGTTTTTGTGTTGAGATCCAGCTACGTCAGAGAAATAAAAAATTTTCTGAATGGGACAATTCCCAAGTGACCCTGCACGTCTATGTGACATACTACAAACAAAATGATGTTTTAAGAAATGACAGTTTTGTTGTAATATCAGAGAACGCAAGACATTCAGCAGCATCAGTCAATTTATACATTCGGTGACGCTGTCATTCAGAAAATTTTTTATTTTTCAGACGGAGATGGGTCTCAATACAAAAACAAGTTGAATTTTGCCTCCATTCCCTCACATCAATTTACATACGGTATTAAGGCAATGTGGCATTTTTTTGCCACTTCTCACGGAAAAGGGGCTTGCGATGGGATTGGTGGATGTGTTAAAGATGCGGCGAGAATAGCGAGTCTTCAAAAAAATAGTCAAATCAAATAACTTCTCCCAAACGCTTGTTTGATTGGGTGGTTAATTATTTTAAAAATGTAAGTTTCAATTTTTGTACAAGTGAAGAACATCAGGCTCACGAAAACTTGTATCAATCTCAGCATCAAAATTGTAAAACTATAGCTAAGACTCGTCAATTCCATGCATTCATACAAAAGGAAAAAAAAACAGTTGTTGTGTAAGATATTTTCGAGTTCAGAAGAAACAGTAATATTTATTATTTGAAATTATATAATGCTTTGTATAAGTTTGACATCTTTTTTCACTGGATAAAAATGCAAAAGGTTCTGATATTGTATCTGTGATCTCTTTAATCAAAATTCATGAGTTTTTTGAGAGGGCCAGCGTAAGCAGCTAGCGCGTCAAAATCCGCGAGCCCCTTGGAGGCCGCGCGTCATCAGAAAAACATTAATAATTTCCTCAATATAAAAGGTTACTGACTCTTTCTTCTTTAATATACTCGGTGAGGATTTACGCATAAAGAGAATCCAATCTCATTGTTGCGTGAAACCGAGAACACGGTTTTATTAGCAATCGTTTAAACAAATTTTTTATAACTTGAAGAAATTAAACTTTTACAACAACTTTCACAATTTAACTAAAAAATATTAAGTTTTTAGCATCATTCGGAAAAATGGTTCAGTTATCTCTATTCGTTCATGAGATATAAATAGATAAAAAATTGAATACGTCAATATTCAATTGACGATTATTTGCAAAATAAGTGGAATTTTGAAAAAAATGTAGGGGGTTAAAAAGTACTAGGACCTCTATCGAAAAACGTAGCTATCTTAGTAATCCGAGAGAAAGAATCTTTAGGTGGCCCGTTTCACTTATTTTGACCATTATACAACCGCGGCTCTAGATTTAGTTCTATTAACTTTAGAAAACTTATTTTTTCCGTGTAAGAAAACTTCCAGTTCAGGCCTCACAGTCCCTATGGGATAAAAAATAGGGTACATAGGGTACTTCTTTTCTCACTCATACGGTACTTTTTTTCGCTCAAAGGGTACTTTTTTTACAAAAAAATGATATGAAAAAAGTGTTTAAAAAGAATAAAATCATACCACAAGGTGATTCCAAGCTGCAATAGTGCTTATTTTATTATAATCTTTTTGAACAGAACAATGAATACCTACATAAATTTCACACGAATATTTATACCTGCAAACACAACAATATTTTGCAGGCTTCAAAAGATGAACATCCCGTAGTAATAAACAGTAAATTATGTATCTTAAGTTTTTTGTACTTTGGTTGAAGAAAGGTCATTATATGTAACTATATATAATCTCACTTTTTATTTAGCATTACGACTACGATAGAATCCGCTTACATCTGTACATTGTCTAATGTAACTTAAAACCGTTAAGCATAAATATTACTTACTTATTGTTATCAGTAGTCAGTACACACCGGACGCCGGTTTTTTCCGTCTACTACCATGATCCAACAAACTATGGTCTCGCCACGCGCAAGTGAAAAAAAGTTAACCAGTCAGACGGCTCCCTAGTTCGACCTGTCGACCCTCCCATCTTGGATCTTTAAATCCAATCTTCTTCACAACATCGAATTTGAATGGCAGTTGGCTTCGCGTTCCGTTCGCGCCAATGCAGCGCGTATGGTGGGGGTACTCGGGACACTCGAAGTCGACCGTATTTGAGCATCGAAATGGCGGGACCATAGTTTGTTAGATCATGGCATCAGACGGAAAAAACCGGCGTCCTTTACTTTATAAAAATTCATTTCAAAAAAATGTGCCTTATTGACTGAAATAGGGTACTATAGGGACCAAATCTTGAAAATATGGAAATTTAGGGACCTCAGCTGAATATAGGAGACAAAAAAGGAAAGAGTGTGAGGTTCGTTTTGGTTGACTCTTTCCTTTTTCTCCCTCTATTTTCATTTTTGTTTGAACATTTATTGTACATTTGTCTCTAATGAGCCGGAGAATCGAGTGTTCTTAAGGTCTAGTTTTGATTTGTGAACTTTTTGGGTGTTCTTTTTTTAGTACACCAAAAATTTTCATAAGGAAGTAGATTTCATTTCGATCTTTGAGAAATTTTAAAAGAGAGGTATTAGGCATGGATAAAAAAAACGAGGGAGGAAAAGAAGAGTCAACCAAAACCTACCTCACGCTCTCTCTTTTTTTCATTTTCGGTTCTGCAGGGTTGCCTATGAACACGTAAGATTTCTTTTAATTAAGGTATTAATGCGCCACTCAATTTAATAAAACATATCTTTTTTACCTAAGTATAGTTTACAAATTTTATAGAGTTAGCAATTTTTTAGAAATGTGTTTTTTGTTTGGATTATTACCTTCTTCTTTTTGAAAAATGGAATAATCTGAATAGATTAGTTCTAAATTAACCCACAATAAGAAAAGTAATAGGACTTATTACCTCATCTTACTTGTTACAATTGTTATTGAATTTAGAGGAATCAAACTCAAATATTTGCTACGGATTTTTTTAAATTGGTCGGCCGAACGTGAAATGTCATGTAACGTGGCAAAATTTCAACCAGCCACTTTGCTATTTTATTTTATTTAATTACCGAAATTAGTTTCTTCCCGTCATGGCCTTGCCTTGATTTCAACATCAACGAGGGATTTTGAACTTCAGGGATGCCTAGAGAACTGAGATTCGTCAGTTACCATCTTCGTCTAAGAATTGAAATTCTCGTGTTGAATCTGGTTCCCGCCTTTCCGTTTTCTGTCTCCAATATTCCCGGAACCTTGCTGGAAACCTTGGATGCCTCCAGAGCCAGGGATGACTCCAGATCATTTTTCCTAAGCTTTCGGAATGAACTTAGTCACCTTGGAGCGATACCTTGGTCTGCACCAGTAATCCTTTATGAGGGAGGACGTCTTCTCACATCCCCTAAGAGGGCTCTCGACGCTACGGCACTGGACGAGATTTCAGCCTACTTCAAGAATCCCGCGATGGGATGATAATTAGGGCTGGTTGTTCTACATTTGTGGCAGTGTAGTTGCCAATGCGGACAACTCTTGTTCCAGAGTGGACGAGAGATCACCCATTACCGGAAATGCTTCGGATCTACTCTTTAGAAATTTTTAATTAGTTACAGACTTCAATTAAGCCACCCCTTCATCCGTTTTGGCGGTACGGCAAAGAGCAAGCCGAGCAGAAAACCACCAACCACAGAACAGCGCCGAGCAAGCTGCAAATCAGCGCCGACCTGTGGAAACTCTCCTACCAGTGGGCGAGACGACGCGCTTGGCAACCAACAAGCCACGCTCTCTTTTGTTCAGCAGCTTCATGACGGGACGGACTTGCTGCGATCTTCGCTCATTTTTCTTGCTGTTTAAAAGTCTTTGTTCAGTTCACGCTATTAGAATTTTAATTCAGTGTGTTAAAAACTTAAAGTTGAGGTAAGGTCAGCTTTTTCGTCTTCTGTGAAGTTTTGCAATTCTCGCGAATTTCCCGTGTTCGTAGTTTGATGAATTTTGAAGAATCATGTTTCTGGATATTTTTGAGTAGAACACGTGGGGTCTTTCGAGTCTCTAAGGCTATTCGCCTTTTTAAGTTAAACTGTGTTAATTATCAGTGGAAAAATCAATTCTGTCTGCCCAACTATTTTGCTTCCGCCATAATTTCAGCCCAAATAGTAGTTTTCTCCGATTAATTCGTCGCCACAATATCGCTATACTTACCGACGCCATGTTGGCCTCGTGGTATTATTAGTAATTTTTCTTTGTTAGAGTCAGGAAGTTTTCAATTTTATTATGTAAAATAATTTAATTTCAACCAGTAAACTCTGTGAATTAATTCATGTGGTATAATGGCCTCAAGATAAAATTTGGTAATAATCTGCCCCTAAAAATTGTCACTTTCAACATGACTATCATTCTGTGCTATCAATCTTTGTAAAGTCTCTATCGACACCCCCCCCCCTTCAATTTTTCAATAAATATTGTAAGCCATTTTAACAAACAAATGAAAGGAGTCTTTTTTCACGAGTAAGATTTGACCTTAGCTTAAGAATTTTCCCAAAAAGGCTAACCCAACGCCTCTACGTTACTCGTAGCAGGACTGAGTAGTTCCGGGCAAAGCTTTCGCTTACGTTCCAAATGCAAGTTCTGATTTTAAGTGATTTTTTAGTGTCCCGCTGGCGCATGCACGCCTGGCGCCCAACCTCCTACGTAAGAGATTAAGTATTTTAGTTTTGGTGATAAGGAACTTGAGTTGAATATAACAGTGGAAAGAAATTCACCATTATAAACTGATGCAACAACGTGGGGCTCCGGAAAAATAAACTTGAAAATTAAAGGTTAAAAACCACTTTTGCTAAATTAATCAGAATTGATTTTCCCACAAGCCTGAGAAACATTCGATCCCAATTAAAATCATGCCCATGTGTAAGTCTATGTTTTGTAAGAACCGAATAATATGAAATCTTTCTGTAATGTACGCAGTAAGCCCCAAGAATAAATTCTATCTTCAAATTGGATAAGAACGCTGCAGCATATTTATCCACTCAAAGATGAAATTTATCTGGCGAGAGATAAACATTTATTTGACGAAAATATTTATATCATGCGCGACATTAGTCAAGTGACACTTCGATGTCAAACTATAACCTATTTAAAAAATCCTGGGGGAAATACTTCTGTAATTTCCGGAAACGATTAATCCGAGAAATTACGCGAGGATTTTCAAATTTCTCTAGGAAATCTGTGAGTCAGGTAAGTGATCCTCGCAGATTTTTTCGTGCAAATAAATTTTAACTTTCGCCAAATAAATTTTATCTTTGAGTGGATAAATGTGCTACAGCGTTTTTATCCAATTTGAAGATGGAATTTATTCCTGGGGTTTACTGTGCAGCTAATCTCAGTGTTTTAATAATTGAATAAAATTCTTTGATCAGCTGCGAGGTCTAAATTTCAGATTCTAAAGTCCAAAAAAAACATTTTCTAATATCTAAGAAAATTTTGGACAAGCAAAATGATATAAGGTCGATACGGGTAAGTGTGATAACGGGGTTAGTGTGATAAGGAAAGAATTTGGAATAAAAAACAAATTAGGTGTCAATTTTTTTTATAATATTAATATTATATTTCTAATTATATTTTTAATTATTTTTAGAAAAGAGGTTGCTGTCATTAGTTAATGCTTTCATCAATTATAAAAAAAACTAAGATGTTTTTAGAAAACTCGAATTCCTAATTATGTCATCTGGAATTTGGATTGAAATTATTCCTACATAAAGCACTCTTTGTTGCACTTTTTTTAAGTAATAAAGGAAATATTATATTTCCCTTGAATATCTGTTATTATTCTGAAGATATTAGATTTTTATCATTTTCAGTGATGAATTATGAGGGGGTAATTAAAAATCAGACTCGGGTAATTGTGATATCTGTTTTTTCTTTTTCTTTTTTCATTGTGAAACACGAAAATTTGCGAAAAGTTCGATTTTAGTCAAAGAGGTTAACGAATCTTATTTTGTTAAATAAAAATGTAAGCTCATAATAATAATTTCCGAAGAACGATTTTATAAATACATTTACACAGACAAATCATATTTAAATCAATTTAGAAATAATGTAATTTAAAATAGATAATTTTTTTTTATATCACTGCAACCTTCATGTAAGATTAAAATTTTTATTTTTTATTATCATTAATATTGTCATAACTGATAAAAATATGTAAAGCAAAGATATATGTTGGGGAACACACTACCAAATAAAATAAAGAATATCTATTTATGCAAATGTTTGCTGATTAAAAAAAAAAGTACGTTATAAAATAGAAAGTTCAATGATCATTTTGGCAAAATTTTATACGAAAATGTTTTAAAATGTTTGAAATATCATTAATTAAAGTATAACTTTCGATTTTCGTATCACACTCACCCGTACCGACCCTACAATAATTTATGATATTAGAATCAGCAACTGATAAATAAAGATCAGCTGCGAGGACTAAATTTTAAATTCTAAAGTTGCAAAGAAAAAGCAATTCCTAATTTCTCACATGATTTTGGACAAATAAAATGATATACAATTATAATGTCATAATTCTTCTTCATTTTGTTTATACTCGCTCCCTTTTGTGGGTTTAAGAGTCTTTACAGAACCATTAAATATTTCCTTATCGACAATTCTTATATACTACCTTACCAACTATTTCTTACATATCGACTTAACCACTATTCTTACTCCTAGACGCTTGCGACCTTGCCCTAGGCTTCCGTTTCCTCTTAAGACTACCTGCCTGAAAATTGTAGCTTTATTTTACAACACTTCTTCATTACCCTTCTACTTTAGGGGTCATTTTTTGGCATTTGCCTACCGCATGCACCCAGCTTG
>JAUMHM010081798.1:0-13628 GCA_032362435.1 Melikaiella ostensackeni
TGTTTTTATTGAAAATAATGTTTTTTACTTGAAATGACATCATCAGTAATATTATTTTGATACTCAAAATCCTAGAAAAACTATTTTTTTAGAGATCTGATTTTTGACACGACTTAACACGACAAGTACCTTAGATAATGTAAAACCGGAAATTATAAAAAAAAATTGAAATACACAAAATAGATGTAAGTCCCCTTATTATTCAGTTTTGTTCTGAAATTCATTTCAAAGACTTGTTCTACTTTCTCAACAGCTTTGCAAAAAAAGTTTTTTTTTCACAGTTCGACCAAAAAAATTTTAAAATTTTCTTTACAATTATTGGAAGATTACCTGCTAATTCTCAAAACATGACAGAAATTTTTTTCAAAATGCAGTATTTTTCAAACGACCATAGGTTTTCAACATTTTCTCTTTTTATTCGATGTGGGAATTCTAGCCCTTTCAATTGATCCCAGAAAAATGAGAAATTTTTAAAAAGTAACAAATTAGCGGCGTTTTTCTAAAATTCTTGAAAATGGATTTGTTTTAAGAACACTACTTTTTAAAATTTTCATTCTTTTTTTTTAGAGACAGATGTTAATATTAACAATATATTACCTGAGTTTTGTTCTTGATAAACCACTGCTTCACATCGAACGAGTTTTTTTTAAATCAAAACTTATTATTATTTTTTAAAAGTACTAGCCAAAATTTGTGGTTCAAATTTTTACTCAAAAAAGTGTTTAGCAGAGATTATTCTTTTGTTTCTATCTCGAAAATATATTTTTTTTCACGCAGTTATTTTTCGTAAAAGAAACTCAATAAAAGAAATCAACAAATATTGTTAGAGTTCGAACTCAGGTAATTTTTCCGATCTTTCATTATCCTTACTGTAGTTGAGTTTAAACTTAAAATGAAATGCAACTGCATAAAAAATAAGAATAATTTCGAGATAAAAACAAAAGTATAATCAGTAAAGGGTTAGTTGGTGCGGTTCAAAATAAGAAAATGCTTCAAAATTCTTTTTTTTTAAATTTTAACCAAAAACATTATCATTTTCACATTTTCCCTTGTAGCTAGTGATTTTCGCATTTTTTTTTTTTAAACAATTTTTTGATGTGAAGCAGTGGTTCACCAAGAATTAAACTAAGGTAATATGTAAAACATATTTCACAATCTAACTTCAAAAAGATGGTAATGTTAAAAAGTGGGGTTTTTGGAAAAATCCATTTTCAAGAATTTTAGATAAGCAGTTGCCATTTGGGCATTTCTCAAAATTTTGTTATTTTTCTCGGATCAGTCGTAAGTGCTAGAATTCTCACGGCGAATAAAAAAAGTAAATCTCAAATTACTGTCCTCATTCGCAAAATACTACATTTTGAAAAAAAAATTGTCATTTTCTGAAAATTCGCAGATAACTTTAAAAAAAAAAATTTTCGTTTATTCTCACTCTAGAATGATTAATTCGAATACCAAATCAGGCAGTGAGAATGACAACTAGGTAAAGGCCATTTTTCTCGAAAATCGTTTTTTTTTGCAGTTTCAAATACTTTAGGTCAAGATCTATCGATAAGTCTTAGAAATATGTAAATAAACAAATTTTATTCTGCGACAAAACGTGGCTAAGGTTGAGGTGGTTGTGGAGTAATGAGCATGACAACTAGGTGAAGCCTATTTTGTTTTTTCTCCTTCCTTTAAATAAATAATGATGAGGATGAAACAAGTGTTTTCTGTTTTGTGTAATGTTTTTATGATAAAAGATCATTTTAAAATACTTTTAAAGTTTCTCATCAACTCAAAAATGGAAAAATGTACTTTCAATTAATTGAGATTTTGAAAATCACAACTAAGTAGAGCCCGTTTTGTTTTTCTTCCCTCTTTCTTAGGAGCTGTGATGAGGATCAAACTTACGTTTCCTGTTTTTTTTTTATAGAATATCACTTTCAAACCCTTCACAAGTTTTTCATAAATTTAAAAATAAAAAAACGTACTATTTAATGTTTGTTAATGCCAACTAGGTTGAAACCCATTTTGTCTTTCCTCCCTCTTTCTCAGAAGCAATGATGAGGATTAAACTTATGTTTTCTGTTTCGTGTGATGTTCATTTATAATAAAAGATCATTTTCAAATATTTTCTGAAGTTTTCACGAATTTGAGACATGAAAAAAGTACTTTTAAATGATCGAAAATGACATCAAGGTAAAGCCCATCTCGTTTTCCCTCCCCTTCACTCTGAAAATTAAAAAAAAAATATTTTCAAATCTTCAAAAGATAGCTAATAAGAACCACTTGCTTCTATGATTATCTCAGAATTTTCGATTATAAATCCGATCAAAGAAGACGTCTTTTATTTCTCCTGTAAAATTTCATTTTTGGGCTTTACCTAGTTGTCCTTCTCAGTGCCCCAAATCTTTCTGACACCATGACCTGGACATTTCTTGAAATTTTGCATGATTTGAAATGAAATTGGTCATGCTTTAAACTTAATAAAACTTTCAAGAGTGATGTAATTCGCAATTTAAAATTTGCATGTTTACAGAGGGTTGATAGCAGGTTTGACTTTGAAACTACTTCAATTAAGGTGACCTTCATAATTGACTTGCCTCAATTATGTAGTTTCATATTGAATTAAAAGCACACAACTTTTAATCATTAAGCGGTTCCGGGTCTTGAATTAGTTACTGAGTTGTAAGCAAGCAGCTCGAGTTCAAGGTGGCGTACGAAATAATCAAAATTGTATTATTTTTAATTTCAGCAATAAATTATTCAATGGTTTTATAATCCATGAAACTTTTGGGTTCAAAGATATTCAATACTACAAATTTTAACTTCCAAAAATTTACATTCATATCTTGCCAGGCAATTTGGATCGCTGCAAACTATTTATATTTATAAAGTGGGAGAAAATAATACAGAATAAAAAGTTGCATAGGAAAAGTTTCATCCCTGTTAGTGATTATACGGAAGCTAAACCAGGTATCTTACCTGCTTTTGAATGCATGAAGATTTCTGACTAGCTTTAGAAAAAAATTCCATGCATTGGTGAGTAGATAAGTGTATCAAAATATGATTTACCTTGCAAACGGAAATTTTCCGATTTCCAAGAATAATCCTTATATACTACCTTACCAACTATTTCTTACATATCGACTTCAACACTATTCTTAATCCTAGATGCTTGCAACCTTGCTATCAAGGAGAGAAATGGTTTTTGAAATCTGGGTAAAAAGTATAGTACATACTTGGTCACACAGTAAAAAAGTGCATGAACTAGGTGAATAGTAATAGTAGTACAAAATTCTGTCAAAAAATGATATTTAGCTAGGACTTACGGCTATTTTTGCATAGTAGAACTTATCGTTTTTTGAAATGATCAAAATGAATATATTTCAAAGTTGAATATACTAAGAGTTGTATGATATTTAAAAAGGTGCATAGGCATTTTATCCTATGCTGATGTAGTTATTTTTGCCTGATTATGACGAGCAAAATATTTTATGTGCAATTGTATAAAATATGAGATGTGAGAGCAGAAGTTGGTATCTCATAGAGTACTAATTGTCACCTAGGAAAGAAAATAATACTACATTAAAAGGCAAATACTTCTTTGTAGTGAAAGTACTTAGCACTAAGCTCCCAAAGTAATTTCATTGAGCATGCATAGTGCTATGAGCCACCACTTTAGTAATTTATATTTAAACTCATTGGATAAATGAATACCTGAAAGAGTATTTGAAGCTAAGATATAATAAGAGCTTGTGCTATTCCACATGGTAAAAGTTACCACGCGGTACTAGTTACCTTGACTGCGACACATAGTAATTTCTTTCAGGTTGTATAGCGTACACTGCATAATAGAATAGTAGGCTATCGCGCTATCCTACTTCAATGCTATTTATATCTTTTTCGCAAATAATAAAAAGTGCCCCTACCGACATTTTTCTGCTGCTTATTGGATTTTTATTTTCAAAAGCAACGCCAAGCTCGACCGAACGCTCTCAGTTGTGAACATAAAGAACTGAAGCATACGTATTACGAATTAAATAATTTTGTCGTAAAACTCTGCTTATTTTATTTTTGTATCCAGAATAAATGTAAAAAGTTGTGATTCTGTGCTAGAGAAGATTATTGCCACTTTTTCAAGCTAAAGGTCAGTTACAATCTTATGACATAATTTTTCTTCCTTTATAGAACTCCGGTAAACAGCACTTGTTTACTTACCCATTAAACTATAAATTTATTAAAAAATTATAAAACTACTTCGAAAAACTAATTTAATAATCACTTTTGTAAGTGATGATTAGCATATGATGAAAACTTAAAAGAAATTTCTCTAATAAAATACAAGTAGAAAAATTTACACATTTTTATTTAGATATTTTGGAGCAAAACTTTTAATATGCACTGCCTAAAGAAAAGCTGCCTTGAGAAAACTTGCCTTGAGAAAAGTTTGAAGGCACACTTCTCGGTTTAACCACCCGCCGGCGGCCTCAGGTCAGCGGCTCAATTCGGGTGCAGCGGTTGACACTGGCTCACACGACTCTTGTCAACAGCGGTACTTTATTCCTAAGAATGAAAAAATTATGAAGTGAAGCAAAAATATGTTACAAATAGTGATTTGAGAATAAAATATTCAAAATGTACAATTTTTTACGATTCCAAGCATATGTCAGTTGTCAAAAAAAGGTAAACATTTAAATCAGTTCAGTGCGGCCGCTGGACCGGAAAACCAGAGAATGACCGGGAATTTTTTGAGACCGGGAAAAACCGGGAAATGACTGGGATTCAATTTTTGTAACGGAAATTGTACAAATTATATATCCCATGATATTACGGAATATTTAAAAAATCGATTTTAACTTTTTTTGAAATATTAAGTTCAATTGTTAACATTTTTCATTATGAAATCATGCAGCTTACAGTACGTAATTCTACTATTTTTTGCTTTAAAAGTTTTCCATTTTAGGTCTTCATTTCTAAGCGTACTTCTTCAATTTGAAGAATTTTAAAATGCAGTTTTGAAGACTTGAACAACTTGAAGACAAAAAAGCGATTTTGAATGTGCTTACAATTAAATCATTCACAGATTTTAATATTAAAAATGAAACTGTTTCAATTCAAAAGCCTTAGTAGTTAAGCAAACGTAAACGTCCGATTAAAAGTTTATAAACTATTTTCAATATTAAAATAATTTAGAACTATAAAGTCTTGAATTGTTACAATTTCAGAGTGTTAAAATTAAACTTTAAACGTTACAATTTTGATCGTTACATTTTTAAAATTCTTAATTTGTAAGTGAGAGTGTTGGATTTTTATGTATGTAAGTTTCATTTTTATGTATTTTATAAATAACAATAATACAGTTATTAATTTGAAACGAACTTAAATCAAAATTATTTGCCTTTTAATTTAAAAAGTATTCAGTTTAAAAAAAATCCTTCAGTTCATAACATTTCTAATTTAAAATTGCTTGAAATAATATAATTTTTAAGATTTACAGTTTATTGATTTATTCTTCAATATCGAGAAAATTGAAAATGATAATGTGTCGTAGGCATTTAATTTAAAATTGATCAATTGAGAAGTATCAAAAGCTTCTGTTTTCTACATGTAAATTATGGAGAGTTTAAATTAAAAATATCGGAATCAAAAAGTGTTTAAGCTTCGATTTTAAAAACGTAGAAAATCAAATAATTGGGTGGAAAATTAAGTTCTTGCTCGAAAAATCATATCTTTGTTCGAAAATTGAATTATTTTGTTGGAAATTTGTTGTTTTTTTGGTGGGAAATCAAATCTCCAATTCATTTTCTACCAGGAAAGACGAATTTTCCACGAAATACTTGACTTTTCAACAAGAAAAGATTAAGTTAGAACAGTTGCTTGTTGAAAATTTATGTATTTTGAGGAAATTCGTCTTGTTTTGATAGAAAATAATTTTTTTTCTTGGAAGATTCATCGTTTTTAGTTCAAAATGCAACTGCTTGGTTAGAAATTAATCTGTTTTGAAAATTGTTTGAAAATTTGACTATTTAGATGCAAATGCATTCTTTTATTTTATATATATATTTATTCTTTATTATTTTTATTTTTATTATTTTATTTTTTTTATTTTTTTTATTTATTCTTTATTTATATTGTACTTATTCTCAATATAAGTTCAGGGGTTTAAAATATATTTCAAATTTCTGTCAAGTGCCTGTCCTGTCCCTTATTTGCATCGTGCTGGACCCTCCACGTCAAGCGTGAATTGTAATTTGAACCCTGATGCAGTTTAATCTGCAGTAGAAAATGGGAATGTGACACCTTCGAGCGGACAGGCAAATGAAAACGAAATTCGAACTCATTTCTGAATATAGATAATGTTTTCGAAAAACCCAATGTAGTTAGGCAAGCTAGGCCCAGGAACTTACATTTGCAAGTAGAACCGCGAAGCCCTCTACAAAGTGCGTCATCTAATGAGGTAAGAAGTTGAGCATTGTCAAAAATTTTCATTCTTTAGGAATGTTTTAATTTAATTGAAATTATCTTTCCAAAGTTGACGCAATTTCCTAAATAGGGATGGCGATTGCCAGATGATATTGAGGTAATATCTAAAGAATAAGCTATCAACAGGTTACAATAGGAACGAACTGACGAGGAAGATTATTATTAGAGAACGTTTAAAGGCTCGTTGTAGTCATGACTCCATCTGAGAATGGTACAAAGTTTTTTGTAGTCCGTTACTGCATTCCAAATGAAGTTCACGAAGTTACACTCATAACGGAGGAATTCAAAGACGTTCACTACGACGAGCATTACTAAGCTTTTAAAGTCTTTGACGAATGTAATACGGAATGGAAGTGTTGAATTTCTGAAGAGTTAAAAAAGGGCACGATTACGCACATGAAAAGAGTAGCTAATGGGTGTAAGTACATTACAAAGAAGTGGATATAATATGATTTAAAAGTATAAGAAATATTTCGTGCGAAGACTTTTGGCGTTACATACAGTTTTTAACGTTTATTAATATAATTTTTAAGTTGATGTATAAGCAAATATTATATCATTTAAATGTTAAACAAATAAATGTAAATAATAATTGGGTATTTAAAATTTGTCTCGACCTATGTATACAACATGAAATTTATAACCTTTTAAAAATAATATTTTTTAATATTTAAAAAAGTGGAAATTACCATGTGGAATATAGTGGCATGGTGGTGAATATTTTTTCCTGTAGCATTTATAACTGTCTTGCAGTGTACTAATGCATATTTGAAATGGTAAGTATTGCCATGTGACGTGGTTTGGAAAACTATACTTAAAGGCAGTTGTTCAAACTTACTAGTTTGAACAGGTTAAATTTACCATGTAGCATAGTAAGGAAAGCTACTCTTTGAGGCCTTTGCTGGTATCTGGCAGCATCATACTTGTTAGTTGGAAGTAGTTAAGTTTACTATGTGGCATAGCGCGGAAGCCTATCATTTACGGTACTAGCAGGTATAAAGTGACGTCATACCTACTACTTAGAAGAAGTTGAATTTACCATGTAGTCAGGTACAAACAGCTTGCTTGCACTGTTAATGCACCTATCAGTAGGAGTAGGGACTCTTATTCAAAATGATTAAAATTACCATATGGCACAGTAAGTATTACCGTTAAGGATAACATAAAAAGCTTTTCGATCATGGTCAGAAGTGTATGCACAGAATAATAAAATTTACTACAAACTTCCATGTGTCACCATTTTACTATTTAAAACAGCAAAAACCTCTAGAATTCTTGGCAAATATCACAACGTATTTCTTTTCGTGTGGGCTTTCGTTTCCTCTCATCACTACCAATCTAAAAATTGTGTCTCCATTCCGCAACGCTCCTTCATTACTCTCCTTCTTTAGGAGTCATTTTTTTGGCTTTTCCCTACTCAACCAGCTCTCTCTTTCTCAAATCTTCCATCTTCTTCATATATTCCCTTCGGTGACAATTTCTAATCAAAATCCACTTTATTCTCTCTTCTATACTCTCACCTCCCCCTTAGTCACCTGTACACCACTCTAACACATGCTACCATGATTCCTGCTCATACTTACATATTCTTTACAGATTCTCCTCTCTATTCATCCAATACCTACATGCCTTTACCCCCTCTCCCATTCTGAATCTCACCCCTCTATTCCATTTGCTCTTCTTTTAATCTTTTTCAGGTATTCCTGCTCCCCTCACTCTTCATCATCCTATATCAGCTGTTGTACCTTACTCCGAGATTTTTTCCCATCTTTCCTTTCCTTGCCTTGCTCTCATCTCTTTTTCTGTTTCCTGCCATTTTTTACCCCTCACTTGCATATGACATTTATAGGGATCATTCATAAATTACGTGACGAGTTTTTCTTTTGTTCAAATAATGATGAGGATATAATTTCCGTGAAGAGAAAAAGAATACAACGATATAAACAAAAGACACTTATACCTCATTTCATATGTCTCTTCCTCCAATTTCCAACGTTCCAAGTTACCCCTCCACTCTTTATCCATAATCTCCCGGGCACATGTTTGTGCATTCTTGTTTCCCTTCCCCTTCTTAGTTTCTCTTCAAAATTCTAGCCTCTTTTCAGTTGGCTGACCACTATTTTCTCTCGTCCTATTTCTTCTCTCAGCATATAACCTGGGTGGCACCAAATCACCTCATCACCCATCTCAGGAATCTCTCATGAAGACATTTTACACGCTTATGCTCTTTCTATCCCCGAAATTCCACTTCGTAACTCAACACTGACCACACTAGCATGTCGAACATCCACACTCTCATCCTCTAGTCGTTTTTGAACATTCTCTTCCTTATACCCCACACTTATTCCATTACTTTGCTATCTGTATATTCCTTTCGTACTCTACTCTACACTTTCTATTTCTCAAACATATCATCTCAGTCTAACTGACATTCAACCTTACTTTACAACCTTACACGTACTCTTCAAATGCTCTCGTCATCAGATTCATGCACCTCTCATCATCCGCTACTAGAACTACATCGTCTGCCTATGATAGTCCATACAGTTTGCCTGTTCCCAATATTGTCCCCCTTTTTTCTTTCATCTCCATCTTCTCCTCCAAGTTTGCTAATAGGACGCTAAACATCACAGGGCTCCACGAGCACCCTTGCTGAAGTCCACTTCTTGTCTAGAATTTCTCCCCTTTCTTTTATCCTACCTTTACCCTTATCTTAGTCTCCACAAATATCTCTTTTATCTTTTTGATCAAAACTTCATCTACTCCTTTCTCTTTTATGACCTTCCATAGCACCCTTCTGTTCACGGAGACAAATGCTTCCTTGAATTTCACAAACAGTGCAACTAGTTTTCCTTTCTTCCGCCCCAAGCTCCTATCGATTAGAAAATTAAGCACGTAAATATTATTCCTGGTCCCCATCCCTTTCCTTAAACCCGTTTGGTTGCGTGTTATAGCTCCCTTTCCATCCACTCGTCTTTCCAACCTCTTTCTAAGGATTTACGCGTAAACTTTATAGCTCACCGACATAAGTGTGATACCTCTATGTTTCTCTACCCCTTTTCCGTTGCGTATTTTGTTGCGTACTTTTTTTCAGGACACATCCATTCATGCCTTTTCTTCCTTCTCTTTCCCTGTTTATCACTCCCCATTGCCTCCCTTCTATTACAGCTTTCTCTATCTCTTCCATGCACTTTTTCTTCTCCCTCTGTCTTTTTGCACTCAACATTCTCTCGTGATTTCCTTTTCTTCTGCTGAGTCTCCATTTCTCCATTTACCCTCTCCTCCACTTTCTCATACTTCCCTTCATCCTCTCTTTTACTTTCTCTACATTCGTCGTCTCACCAGTCATTCCTGCCCCCTCTCCATGTCCTTTCAATCCTACCTCTTTCCTCACCTTATCAATTACTGTTTTAAGTTTTTCTAGCAGCGTGTCTACTTCTTCCTTCTTCATACTCCCTACCTCCTGATTTTTCATTCTTTCCCTAAATTCTTTTAGCTTATCTTCCCCCAAATGCCCATTTTTAATTTTCTCTCCCCCCACTCCTTTCCTCTCCATCCTACCGCGCTTTGATTCTCTACATTTGAACGTCGCTATCACCGGAAAGTGCTCGGAGCCTATCTCATTGCTCACTTCCATTCTAACCATCAGCTTCTTTATTTCTTAAAGATAAAAATAAAATCTATTTTCTTATGAAAGTTTTTTGTATACTTAAAGAAGACACCCAAAAAGTTCACAATTCAAAATTAGACTTTGAGACTACCTGTTTTTTCGGCTTATAAGAGACAGATGTACAATAAATGTACACAACAGGAAGAAAAAAGAGGGAGAAAAGAGAAAGAATCAACCAAAACCATCCTCACACTCTTTCTTTTCTCCGTCTTCTTTATACTACTGGGGACCCAACATGTTTCGAAGCCAATTTAGACTTCCTCATCAGGGGTAATTTGTAGGAAAAACAACAGGTATAAAATTTACGAATTGTTAAACTAGAAAATTATTGTTTTTACTTGAAAATAAAATAGATATCATTGATAGTAATTTTAGTTTTTTTGGCACATATTTCATACATTACTTGAAAATTGAAATTTTGACATAGGCGAATAATTCTGAATGAATCCCAAATTTAGATCCTTTAATTTTTCGATTGGAAATTAATTCCCGCAATTTACAAATTATGAGACAAAACTAAAGCCATTATACCCAATTAATGATTCCATCTCAAATTCTGTTATATCTAGCAATATCTCTTTTTGAATTAATAGCTTTGTTACCTTCCTTCTTTATATTTGTCAATATCGAAAGAACACAAAAACACAAACACTTTTCTTTAAGGTCATTGTTTTTTGACTCTTTTTTATATGATAGGAAAAAGTTTACAAAAAACTTATACACTATAGTAATAAATTTTTATTCGGAATACAGTGACCGAATCGAACTGTCTGATGTCGCGACATATACTAAACTCTAAACCCAGAGAAATTCTCATGTTTTAACGAAAAGCATTTTAGATACACTTGTTAGGGAACCAGGAGTATAAAAAGGACGGAAAAAAAAGTGTCAGGATGGGTTTGGTTGATTCTTTCTTTTTTCCAGTAGTATAAGAGAGACGGAGAAAAGAAAGAGTGTGAGGATGGTTTTGGTTGCCTCTTTCTTTTTCCTCTCTCCTTTTGTTTTCTGTTGTGTACATTTATTGTACATCTGTCTCTGATGAGCCGAAAAAACAGGTAGTCTCAAAGTCTAATTTTGAATTGTGAACTTTTTGGGTGTTCTTTTTCAGTGTACAAAAAATTTTCATAAGAAAATAGATTTTATTTCGACCTTTAAGAAATTTTAAAAGAGATACATTAAGCAAAGATTGGTTCCAATCTGCAGGGTTGCCTATGAATACTTGAGATTTCTTTTAATTGAGTTTGTTAATGATTAACTCAATTTACCCAAAGATATCTATTTTACTTAAATATATTCTTAAAAAAATTTGAGAACATTAGTAATTTTTTAGAAATGTGTTATTGGTTTGGATTATTACCTTCTTCTATTTGAAAAATGGAATAATCTGAATAGATTAGTTCTAAATCAAGCCACAAAATTTTATCTTGACACTATGATCTGTTCCTTCATTTCCCATGTTCTGTATACATAAATCTTGTAATAATTTTTTCAGGTTTTTTAATTGTACAACTTATTCAAATGTTAACCTGGTATTTATCAAAAAATAAGGTTGCCTTGAGGCTTTACATACAATTTTCAATCTTATAACTAATTGGAAATTTTAACCTGGTACTTATCAAAAAATAAGGTTGCCATAGGTTTAACATACACTCATTAAATGAAACTATTCCCTCGTTGCCTACAAAAAATGTTTTCTGAGGAAGTTGCCATACTAACAAAATGTGCACATTATGTACCATTGAGTACTCTTTTTACATTGTCTCTAGTCTTATGATTTTTTACAAATACCATATTTTTGATTTCAAATATATTTAATATACTTCCAGTTTTTTCAGTTTTTGAAAAAATTTTTACAACTCATTAAAATGTTAACCTGGTACTTATCATATAATAAGGTTGACAAAAGGCTTCACATACATTTTTCATTTTTATAACAAATTAGAATGTTAACCTGGTACTTATCAAAAAATAAGGTTGCCAAAAGGTTTTTACATACATTCAGGGAAAAGAAACGATACCCTCGTTGCCTGCAAAAAAAGGTATTCTGAAGAAGATGCCATATTAACAATTTGTGCATATCTTATCATATACCATTGTTTACTGTATTTTCACACATTTATGTTTCTAATTTTTCTAATTTCTTTAATTCTATAATTTTTCAGATGCTTATATGTTTTTCTGTATCTATTTTAGATTTTCTTAAATCTACTCTATTCTTGACTTTATTGAACATTTTGTAAATATAATCATAATGTCATATTGGTACTTATAAAAACTAAATAAATTTTTCAGAAGTATGTACTCTCTGAATCTTAATTTTAAAGGCTAAAATGATCTGAATAAATTACATGAAGTCTTTTGTAAATTTTCTAACATGTGTCTTTTACAAGAGGTTGGGGTTTGGATGATACTGCAAAAAAACGGCAGTTTCGCCTGAGTTCAAAGTCGTACATCGTAAATTTTGTACAAGGTATCTAAAATGCTTTTCGTTAAAATATGAGAATTTCTCTAGGCTTAGAGTTTAGTATTTGTCGCGACATCAGATAGTTCGCTTCTGTCTCTGTATTCCGAATGAAAATTTATCACTGTAGAACATAGGTTTTTTGTGAACATTTTCCTATCATATAAAAAAGAGTCAAAAAGAATAACGTTAAATAAAAGTGTTTGTGTTTTTTAACATTGACAAATATTAAGAGGGAAGGTAACAAAGCTATTAATTTTAATAGCGATCTTGCTGGATACAACAGAATTTGAGATGAAATCATTAATTGGATATCATGGCTTTAGTTTTGTGTCATAATTTGGAAATCGCGGGAATTAATTTCCAATAAAAAAATTAAAGCATCTGAATTTGGGATTTATTCAGAATTATTCACCTACGCAAAATTTTCAACTTTCAAGTAATGTATGAAACATGTACCAAGAAAACTAAAATTACTATCAATCATATCTGTTTTATCTTCAGGTAAAAACAATGTTTTTCTAATCTAACAATTTATCAATCAAAAAGTCTGCCAATAGAACACTAAACAGAAGAGGGCTCAACGGGTACCTTTGCCTAAGTCCCCTTCCTGTCCAGAATCCCTCCCCTTTCTTATCTCCTACCTTCCCCCTTACCTTTGTCTCAAAAATTTCTCTTTTATCCTTTCTACCAAACCTCCATCTACTCCTCTCTCTTTCATGGCCTTCCATATCAGCCTCCTGTTCACGGAGTCAAATTCTACTTTAAAATCGACAAACAGTGCAACTAGTTTTCCTTTCTTCTGCCCCAAATTCCTATTGAGTAGAAAATTGAGCATGTAAAAGACAATGGTAAAAATTGGCTAAGCTACACCAGTTTGGATTGTTAGCTTTTTTTATTTCACCTTTTTTTAAATCAAGTTTCACAAGACGGTATGCAAGATATCTCAATAAACAGATTTAATGCTTTCACGATGATTCATTATAGTAAAAAGGAGATGTTTCGGGTTTCAATCGTGTGCAAAACTACGAA
>JAUMHM010081868.1:0-13626 GCA_032362435.1 Melikaiella ostensackeni
GTCGTCCCAACATATTCCATTTGCACCAGATGTAAAAAATACATCTTCCTCGAAAAAGTTGTGCAGTCCAACTCTATGACACTCAAGGCTGCGCAGTGGAGTTTTATCACACTTCCGGATGCGCACGAGAATTATGCCGCATTTCCGGCTGCGCAGAACACTTCTGTGGGCTTTATATTTGCGCAGTTTAACTCCATGACACTAAAGGCTTGGCGGTAGAGTTGAGTCGTGCTCCCAGATGCTCACTAGAGTTATGCTGCATTTCCAGCTGCACAGGAGACTTCTATAGTGTTCATGATTCAACAGTTCAACTCTATGTTACTTATGTCTACGCAGTGGAGTTATGTCGGACTACCAGATGCGCACTAGAGTTATTCCGCATTCACGGCTGGGCAGGACACTTCTATGGGCCATATGATTTCGCAGTTCGACTCTATGACACTAAAAGCTGCACAGTGGAGTTGAGTCATATTTCGTATATGTGAATTCGAGTGTTATACATTTATACTGCTCAACGATAAAGCCCACAAAAGTGCACTCTACTGCGCAGCCTTTAGTGTTATAGAGTTGAACTGTGCAACCGTAAACACTATAGAAGTTTACCGCTCAGGCAGAAATTTGACGTAACTCTAGTGCGAATCCTGAAGTACGACATAACTCCACCGCTCAGTCTTTAGTGTCATAGAGATGAAATGCGCACCCATAAACACTATAAAAGTCTACTGCGCAGCCAGAAATGCATCATAACTCCATTTCGCATTCAAAAGTACGACACAACTCTACTGTGCAGCCTTTAGTGTCATGGAGTTGAACTGCGCAACCATAAAGCCCTTAAAAGTGTCCTGCGCAGCCGTAAATGCGGCGTGACTCTAATGCGCATCCAGTTGTACGAGATAATTCTACTGCTCAGCCTTTAGTGTCATAGAGTTAAACTGCACAACCATGAACAATATAGAAGTCTACTGCGCAGCTGGAAATGCAGCACAACTCTAGTACGCATCTAGAAATACGACATAACTCTACTGCGCAGCCTTCAGTGTCATAGAGATTAACTGCGCAACCACGGAGCTCTCGGAAGCGCATCCGGAAGTATGACATAACTTCACTGCGCAGACTCAAGTGTCGTAGAGTTGAACTGCACAACCATAAACACTATAGAAGTCTACTACGCAGCCGTAAATGCGACATTACTCTAGTGCGCACCTGGAAGTACAGCATAAATCCAGTGCACAGACTGCGCAACCATGAACACTTTAAAAGTCTGCTGTGCGACTGGAAATGCAACATAGCTCTAGTGCACATCTGGAAGTACGACATAACTCTACTTCGCAGCTTTTAGTGTCATAGAATTGAACTGTACAACCATAAAGCCCACAGAAGTGTTCTGCGCAGCCGTAAATGCTGCATAACTCTAGTGCGCATCCGGTAGTACGACATAACTTCACTGCGTAGATCTGAGTATCGTAAAGTTGAATTGCGCAACCATAAACACTATAGAAATCTTCTGCGCAGCCGTAAATGCGACATAACTCTAGCCTTTAGTATCATTGAGTTGAATTGCGCAACAGTTAAGCCCATGTAAGTGTCTTGTGCAGGCGGAAATGCAGCATAACTCTAGTGCGCATCTGGAAGTATGACATAACTCAACTGCGCAGCCTTTGGTGTCATAGAGTTGAACTGCGCAACCGTAAAGCCCATGGATGTGTCCTGCTCAACCGTAAATGCTGCATAACTCTAGTGCGCATCCGGAAGAACAGCATCACTCAATTTTACTAGACTTGAGTGTCATAGAGTTGAACTGCGGAATGCTAAACCCTATAGAAGTCTACTGCGTGGCGGAAAATGCAGCATAACTCTAGTGCGCAGCCGGAAGTACGACTTAACTTTACTGCGCAACCATAAATCCTACAGAAGTGTCCTCCGCAGCCGGAAATGTGGAATAACTCTAGTGCGCACCCGGAAGTACAGCATAACTCCAGTGCACAGTCTTGAGTGTCATCGAAGGGAACTATGGATTCATAAACACTATAGAAGTCTTCTGCGCAGCTGGAAGTGCAGCATAACTTTAGTGCGCAGCCGGAAGTACGACGTAACTCTACTGCGCAACCATAAAGCCCACTGAAGTGTCCCGCGCAGCCGGAAATGCGGCATAACTTTAGTGCGCATCTGGAAGTACGACATAGCTCCACTGCGTAGACTTGAGTGTCATAGAGTTGAACTGCGCAACCATAAACACCATAGAAGTCTACTGCGCAGCCATAAATGCGACATAACTCTAGTGCGTATCCAGTAGTACAGAATAACTCCAATGCACAGACTTGAGCGTCGTAGAGTTGAACTGCGGAATCATTACAACTTTAGAAGTCTACTGCGCAGCTGGAAATGCAGCACAACTTTAGTGCGCCGCCGGATGTACGAATTAACTTCACTGCGCAACCATAAAGCCCACAGAAGTTTGCTGCGCAGCCGAAAATACGACTTAACTCTAGTGCGCATCTGGAGGTACGAGATAACTCTACTGCGCAGCCTTTAGTGTCAAAGAGTTGAACTGCATAACCATAAGGCCCATAGAAGTGTCCTGCGCAGCCGTAAATGCTACATGACTCTTGTGCGTATCCGGAAGTACAGCATAACTCCAGTGCACAGACTTGAGTGTCATAGAGTTGAACTACGCAACCATGAACACTTTAGAAGTCTACTGCGCAGCTGGAAATGCAGCATAATTCTAGTGCGCATCCGGCAGTACGACATAACTCTACTGCGCAGCCTTTCGTGTGATAGAGTTGGACAGCACAACTTCTTCGAGGAAGATGTACAATAGTTAAATTTTTCAACCAAACAGAGGGATCTTCAGCCAGAAAGATGAATTCTGAACGAAGTGGTTTAACTTTCAACCAAGTAGTAGAATTTTTAACCAAACGAAATTAATTTCGAACCAAAATCATAATACATGATACTTCAACTAGAAAAAAAAACTTTTAACTAAAAAAAAGTTTGGATTTTTTCTATTGAGTTGTAATAATTCAGTTCGCATTTAAGCAAAAAAACGAGAAAAAAGAAAAGTTTCTTTCTAAAAAGAGGGGAGAGAGGGAAATAGGGTAGAAAGTGTGAAGTCTGAAATATGAAAGTGATTTTCAAACTTACTAAGTTATTATTGAACTGTACCGTTGCTATGCCATCTTTCGAAAAATTCGCAAATTTTTTTCAAATTTATCATCAGCAAACGAGCTAAATGTTATCTAAACCCATGACGTTACTCCCACTAACAGCCCCCGCGCCCATCAACACTGTTACTAACCGTAGTTTTTGATGCGAACCCATGACCCCCTCAAATTCGTTACGTAGTTTATGGACGGCGTCTTACTAAGGGTTATTTTTACTGTGTCCAGAAATTTCATCAATCTTTTTTTTACAGTTGACAGTGTATGGGCGAAGCAGCATCTTTTTGATTGTTCTGGAGAAAGCTTCATTTATATACAAAAAGAGTTAAATGGCCAACCTATAAACAACTTTATGCTCCGGGGACGGTTGGAATGTACGTTCACAATGCCACGAGGAATAACTATGCCATATGGGTACGCTGCTGTAACACTCGATAATGGTCGTTTTTTCTTTGCAATCCTTCAACCCGACAGAAGATACAATTACCGTTATGATATCGAGGAAGATTTAACAACACCCCAAGAATATCGCTGTTTGATAATGAGAACAGGAAATGCGAAGTGTCTCCAAGCAGGTCTGAAGCCGCCCAGTCCAGAACGTCCCTTAAGTCCAGTCGCGCAAGTTCATTACGTACGCGGTAAGGTTAGTGTTGTGGGAGCGTTATTTCGTGCAGACAACCCAAAGAACCTAGAATTTGCACTTCCTGGTGAGGGAACTACTACGAGTTAAAGATGTCTTCAACAAGACCTAATTCTGGCCTTTTGTCACCTTGAGGATGTCTTCAAATGATGCCCTGAAGACAATGTCGTAAGGATGTCACTAGGACTGGTTCAAAACGTCTTATAGAAGATTCTTATAATTTGGAATGAATATATCAAATCAACGAAATATATGTCGATTTTAAAGTTATGTATATACACATATTAAAGGTGTGTGATACTTTTATTGCAAATTCCATAGTGACTTCCATATCCCAAGTGTATCTATCGATTTTCTGTTAAACCAACTTTACGTCCAAGTAAAAAATATTTACATTTATATAAAGTTTGACATATATGTCTACCGAAAGAATTTGAAGAAACCTGTGTAATTTAGACTTAAGGTTTAAGGTTGAGAAAAAAGAAAATGTTTTTTAATGAACTCTTTGATAACGTGCAGGCCTCATAAAGATATTTTTCTCCGACTCGAAAGTGGAAAAACTGCTTTTCCAGGAATTTCCGAATCACACGGAGTTATAAAAAGATCATAAAGAAAACATATGTGAATTTTGTTCAAAGTTCGAGTCCAGTGGTTAGATATTTTTCTTTCACAGGCAAGATAAAGGCTTGAATGCTATAAAACATTTTTAAAAATCTATTCTATACTCAATTCTTCAGAATTTTTTTTAAGCTGAACTTAGAAATATTTCGTCTATGAAATTTCTCTAAGTTTTTGTGTGAAAATGTGAATGAAACCAACAACGACCTTTCAAATGAACCCTAGAATCTTTTGATAGTGAAAAGGATGTTTTTTCATAGATTTCTGAATGACATGGAAATATCATAAAAATATCATAAAGACAACACATGTGATTGCCGTTCGAAGTTCAAATCCAGTGGTTAGATATTTTCCTCTCACAGAAAACTTAGAGGCATAAATGCTTTCAAATATTAGCAATTTATATTTCAGACCGAATTGAAGAAATTTTTTTCAAGTTGAATTCAGAAACATTTCGACAATGAAATTCCTCTAAGTTTCAGGTTGAAATTGTGAATGAAACCAAAAACAACCTCTAGAATGAACCCGAGACTCTTATAAAAGTCAAAGAAATTGTTTTTTTCATAAAGGCCATAGCTAGGTAAGCATGGTTGGTCTGTCTTGGCAGATATTTGGTTTATATTTGGGTGGTAAGTTTCTATCATTATAAAACTGATTTACCCCAAGTGCCAGCTTCAAAATTTTTTTTTACAGAAGTTATGAAAAAATTTTGAAAAATCAAGAAATTAGAATTTATCAAAAATCGAAATAAAATCTACTTTCTTATGAAATTTTTTTTTGTGTACCAAAAGCAACACCCAAAAGTTTCACAAATCAAACGTAGACTTTTTGACTACCCGTTTTTCCGGCTCATTAGAGACAGGTGCACAATAAATGTACACAACAGAAAGAAAAAGGAGGGAGAAAAAAGAAAGAGTCAGCCAAAACCATCCTCATACTCCTTTTTTTCTCCGTCCTTTCTATACTACTGGGAACCCAACATGTTTCGAAGCCAATTTAGACTTTCCAATCAGGGGAAAATTATAGGAAAACAAAACAGGTATAGGATAAATTACACCCATTTCGGAATCATTTTAAGCTGTAATAGAAAATTGAAAATTAGATAATCGATAGACAATTTTTTTGTCTAGAAACATTGATTTTAATTGAATTTAGTATAGGTCTAACAACTTATCTTTACATTCCATGAGGTTTAATCCACATCCTAGAGCATCAACACTTTTTTTAAAAAACCACTTTTTATTTAGATACTTATGCAGAAACACGAAAAACTCTAATTGATTTTTTACTTTTTGCATTATATAAAAAAGAAGAACGAAAACCAACATTGAGTTGTTCACTCTTCGAATTCTAGACGTATACTGACTATGCAGAGAAAAAGGAGACACTGACGTTTTTTTTGAAGCAAATTTGAGAGTAATAAAGAACGAAATTTATGACTTCGACCCCTCGTTTGGGTTAAGGAGTATGCATCGTCTAAACTAAACATTGGTAAAAAAACATTTTTAGGAAATTGTCAAAAGACTTAAAGGAATGCATTCAGAAAATCTTTTTCCCTCTAGTTTAAGATTTATAAATAAGTACAATATGTAAAATGAAGGATTAATAGGAATATTTGAAAAACTGGAATCTAGAGTAAATTGCTGGATTATTTTCATGGAATATATTCAGATTGTTGTAGCCAATCATTGAAAAACAAGATTTTTAGAGAAATTTTTATTTTTTTTACTGAAAAATTATTTGGTTTTATATAGTAAGTACCAGAAAGACATTTCAATTATATTTACAAAATCTTCAATGAAATCAAATAGAGTAAATATGACATAAAAGAAATGGATAAAAGAAACACATAATCATCTGAAAAATTAATAACAATAAAATATTATTGGAACATAAATGTTAAAATATTGTACACAATGGTACATAAGATATGCATATATTTTTAATATAGCATCTTCCTTAGAAACCTTTTTGTGCAGGTAACGAGGGTATAGTGTCCCTGAATGTATGTAATAAACCCATTGGCAACCTTATTCTTTGATAAGTACTGGGTTAACATTCTCATTATTAAAGCCAATGTAGATTGTGAATTTAAGTTCAAGTAGGTACATATAAACATATAAGTATCTGAAAAATAAACAGTTGCAAAATTTGAAAACATAAAATTAAAAATTTTTTGTACCCAATGGTACATAAGATATGCATATATTTTCAATATAGCACAACCGTTTAGCTAGGTTATGTTTGACAGATTTTTTGGAGAGGAAGAACACTCATTCGAGATGCTTTGGCCAGGTTTGATTGGTCTCTGAAATCTTCATATTCAGAAGCGATAATTTTGTTTGAACACGGCACACCTCTAAATTACCTCTAGACACGTCCCTGACCAGTTTGTCTTTTCCAACACGTTCAGTAGTAACTCCAATCAAAATATTGTATTTCGGCTGATCAGGACTCATTTCGTTGCTAACAAAGACAAAAATGCCGTAGATTCGAAATCTTTTGTCGAGCAGCTTTGGGAGCCTTGATATCGAAAAGTTTTCACTCTGCTATTGATGCAAGAGTTTGCGTTCTATCAGTTCTATTGTGACTGTTATCATTGACCTCATCTTCATTCCTGTTCCTCGCTTTCAGTTCCTGTTTATTTCATAACCGTGAAGTTTTATTCATCAGATATTCAGAAAAGGATAATTCCCTTGATTTTGTGTGGCCCCTCTTGTTTGAGATCTATATTATAGTTTTCAGTGAATTCATTGAGAGGTTCGGGACACAATTTTTGGGAAGTTGCCTTGACTGGATTAACTCACGATATTTTGTTGAGTTTTGCATTTTATTCTACTATTGATTGGGCTTATTATATGCATTTCTCATGTTCCGTTCTTACCTCATTTTATTTGAGATCATTCCCTGAGTATTAGTATTATTAGTATTTGGTAAATTCCGTTGTTCCTTGGATATTATTTTTTCCCATGATTTTGGTTTGAGCTTCCTGAAGCATTATTCTGATAAGTATTTCATCTGAACTGATAATTTGGATCCATTCGCTATATGTAATTTTGAGTTTCAATTATCAAGCTGATTTTCCTAGAGTCCCATCTTGTTCTATTCTGGAAAATCTATTGAAAGATCCTCAATTTAATTAATTCAGTTTAAATCTTGAATTTAATTTTACTGAATTAGACGCTTTAGTTGGTTTAATTAACTGTCGTTCGTTTTAATACAAACTTTGTATCTACGGAAATCAACTTCTAACTTTGTAAGAAAATTGAGTTAAGACAATTTTGAAGTTTTAATTTAATTAGTTAGAGTTAGTACAATTGAAGTAGCTTTTTTTTAAAAATAAAATGTGACTTGAAACACCCCCTTTACTATTGTCCAGAGTTTGCAGCTCTGCTAGCTGAACAATTTTTCTGGTTCACTAAGCTTAATTAAAACTTAATTTTCTGTGAATTATAGTTTTCCTATTAATTATTAAAATAATCAAAGCAAGATCTAATACTCGCTTTCTAATTAAGTCAAGTATTTGATTTGATATGAATATTTGAAATATTGGTTTTTAACCCAGAGGTTATAATAGTTACGAGCAGTAGCGCTATAAGTTGAACAATTTGTTTTGCAGGATTTTGTACCTCTAAATATATTTTGTGAAGGGAATTTCGTGGGCTATAAAAACTAAGTAAAGCACGAATAAAACACGTCGGATCGGATTAAAGGCACAAAAAAGAGGCTCTATTTGGTTCTTGAAAGTGATGCTATAAAAGTGCTATAAAGCAGGCGATTTCGAGGTACCTGCTGTCCGAAAAGTCTTGAAAAAAAGGTCTGCCTTACTTCTTTTCAGTCTCGTATACCGAATTTATGATTCGCTTCGACGAACAAAACATGTTTTATGCGCAAGCGCTTCGCGGCTCTCGTAAATATTAAATTTCACCCCACGCCTTGCGACCTCTCTCGAAACTTTCTGCATAGAAATAAAGCTTTCCGGGTGGACGAAAAAAAGCGCTCTACGCCAACGAATGTTCCACCCTGCAATTTTACATATTTTTAAATAGATTCTTAGCCAGGAACTGCGAGAAAAGTCACATTTTTTATTTTCCTGGTCTGATAAATATGCATGCAAAGTTTCATGCATGTTATTCAATGTGATCTACTGAATGAGGAGCTCTGCAGCTTTTTTTCGTTTAGTGAAAAAGTTCTGCAATTTGAAAAAGTTTAATTAAATGGTTGAACCTTGGTTTGGCAACGTATATTTTTTTCACCCGCAGCTTTGAATTCATAATTAATAATAATATGTATCAGGGGTGGCACAAGCTCCTATGATTCGTATAAAAAATGACAGTTTTCGTTCGCCTGTTTTTCGTGTGAAAAGGGGCAACTAAAGCATACCATAGAGCTCGTCCACTAATGTGCGCTAGTTTACCTTTTTATACCACTTTTCTCTTTTCCCTGTGTCCTTTCAATTTTTCTCCTGTTGCCGGGCAAAGTCGAGACCGCGTATGCGCCATACGTCATCGACAACAAATCAGTCACTTTTTACCCGCGAAATAGAAGGAAAAACTGTCACTTTTTTGCGAATTATAGAAAAAATTTATTTTTGAAACTTCAAGAACCTGGGGCAAAAACAGTTGTGAACTAGTATCCTTATCGACCACCTAAAGTTTTATGGTAATCAAAAAATATCTTTGGGTTCCCCCGGGGTCGTATATGATCCCTGGTCCTGCATGCTAATTTCAACTTAATTTTTGGTGCAATTATTATTGATCCTTGATGACGATAAAGTATTTGAGGCTGAAAATAAGGAAAAATTGAATTATTATCTTAAAAAAAAAATCCATTTGATAGATTTTTCACCGAGCTAATACAAAATAGACCTTCATATCATCGATTCTTTGATAACTTTGGTTACTTATTTGTTTGGCAGAGAAAATATAGGTTGCTGAATATTTCACTTGAAGCACATTTTTTTGAAAGAAATTGCACTTTTTTCATTTTGGACACTTTTTGAGTCTCTAGAACATAATTCGCTCTAGTTGACTACAAGCTGTACCGCCTGAGTAAATTTTATTGTAGTTAACGTAAACTCGTCTTTTTAGTGTAAAAATCCCCCAGAAATCTTAATTTTGAGGTACCAATTGATTCCAACCGCTCCTTTGTGCTTATTTTTGATGTTTTTTTTCTTTTTCAATTTTTCTTGAGATGTCACATTGTTTACTATTTAATTAAAATTTTTTTCATTATGTAACGAAAAGAAGTTCTCAAAATCATTCTGTTGCGAAAAAAGGTAATTTGGTTATATCGCTTTTGTAATTGAGTTTATAGATTTCCGATATTATCACTAATTAAGGGACACTTAAATGATTCTAGGCCCCATTATTTTGATAATGATTATTTTTTGTCAAAATACTAGGACCTAGAATCATTTGAATGACCCTTAATTAGTTCAAAATGTATAAATATATATATATATATATATATATATATATATATATATACACTATGTGAAGTATAAAATAGAGATGTATAAAGGAAATCAGGGCAGACAATGTTTTTTCAAACGTAAAAAATGAGCATGGAGGATATTTCGGAATTAATTATGACCTCAAAATTTGGATTCCCCGGCGATTTTAACACTGAAAAAAGAGTTTCAGTTAATTACATTAAAACCGAGCTAAATGGTGCGGGCTTCAGTGAACTAGTGCAATTCGTGTTTTAGAGGCTCAAAAACTGTCCTTAATCTAGAAAAAATGCAATACCGTAAAAAAATTATTTCAGGTGAAATCCTTGGCAATCTATATTTTCTGTATCAAAAAAATAAGCAATAAAAGTTATAAAAAAATCGATGATGTGAAGGTCTAGTTTGTGTGAATACGGTGTGAAATCCACCAAATTGACTTACTATTCCAAGCAAAATGTCCACACGTGTTTGAAATTTTTTAACTCATGAGAAAAACTTTTTGGAAAGATTAAACTGAATTCTTTTAAAAACAAGTTAATCTGTGTTTTACTTTTACTTTAAAATACTTGCGTTTCATCACGGATCATTGAAACTATCCTACACGATTTTGTCTTCGGATTTTTTCTCGTGATTTCTGATAGATTTTTGGACGCTGATTCCGAATCCGGAAACATTAACATTTTTTTAAGAATATTTAAGATTTTTGAATCTGTTTTGAAACTTCTGATTGAAATAATAGTATTTCTTTCATGAAAATACAAATGCTGAGACGTCGCCGAAAATTAAAAAAAAAAAATTTCTCTTGTCACTAGCCGGATTGTAAGGTTGGATTAATTTTCATTCAGTGAATTAATGCTTGAATAGAATATTTCATAAATATTGTTTCATGACTTTTGATTTAAAATTTCGAAACTTCGGCAAAACGTACTTTGGTAAAAGTACTTGGCACACATGTTTCAATCAATATTTTAATACCTAATGGGAATAAAAATGGACCTAAAATTAATGTATTTTTTTGTAAGTTTTCTGAAATTATTCTCGAAAATGTATGAAAATGTAATGGAAATATTTGAGTCAAAAAGTCATCTCTTAAACAGAGAGGTTCGGCTGTAGTCGAATGGGTGCCGTCGTACTAGAGGTTCACTTTCCAACCAATAATATTAGAATTGAAATTGTTAAAAATGAAATTATTTTATTATTGCGAATAAAAGATTATTAGAATGTCATTGAGACAACTAAAGAAACATTTTTCTTAACGTGATTAATTTTTTATATACCAACTCACTCACAAAGTAATAACACGAAGCTCGTTTAAAAGAATTGGTCACGTGACATTTTGGTACATGCCCTCAATATTATACGGTCATGAATGCTTACTCGTGCTAAAGAATAATTTACGCCACCTAAAACTTTAGTCGTTTAACTATTACAAATGTTAAATTTCACAATGTCGAATAAATCAATGATTTAATTCAATTTTCTTCAATTATTCAAATTTTTGAGACTTGAATATGAAAATTGCAATATTCGAAGTACACTGGAACACCCATTTAACGGCCCTCTATTCACTGTATTCGTGGAACTTCACTCGGCTCGTATACGTTGATGAGGGGGTCCATGGGACCGGAAGAGGGATAGAGAGGTCGAATAAGCGCAACGGAAATAAGCAGTTCCGTTTTCACGAAGCGGGCTCTTTAAACGTTCGCGTGCATATTTTTCATTAATTTTTAAATACACGCCGAAAATTCTTTTTTCATTAATTAGTCTTCATTATAAGAAAAGGTCTATCTTCATGATGACAAGAGTCTACATTTGCATGAAATACAGTTAATCAATATAATGTATTCCTACTGGAAATGGTTCATTCTTGGAAGAGCCTCACGGTCATAGCAGGCCATACCCGAACCCGCCGTTGAACGGAGGTTCCAGTGTATTTAATTTTGAAACACTCAATTTCTAATGTTGAAAATTCAATATCATATACTTATGAATACTTAATTTTTGAATTATTTGACTTAAACATGTTTAATTTTGTATGAATTCTTGGTTCCTAATATTTATTAATTCAAAACGTTCATTTGAAATATATTGTACAGTGAGAATGCTTAATATTACTTTTTTTTTAAAATTTAAATTGATTAGAGAAAAATGAGAATGTGAATTGCTCTTCAAGGAAGTTATTGCTTCTGTGATTACATTTTATGGGGTGTATTTGAGTTGGGGAAAAAATTTATTTAAGTTTGGATTTTTAATAACTACCGTCCACGGCAGTATCGGTCGTGGATATACGACTTTATGTCAGTAATAAAGATTCTGCTGCTCCAAGAAGCAAACGATCGTAACTTTTGTTTGTGTTGAGCGAAATAACTATAACCACAATGAAATAACTTTATTATGACTTAGAGAGCTTTTATATTTCCGTTTTAAATAAAGCTTACCTCATTTTCTTAAGATCAGCTTTTACGGCCCAACGAAAAAAAAAGTTTAATATTATGATTTAGATTTAGAAAATTACATTTTCATAAAGAGAATGAAGAAACTTCAGGAAGAAAAAGAAGAAGAAGAAGCTTCACAATGTAATTTGAATACTTAATTTTTTCATCTGCAATTTGAATGTCTTTGTAAAAGAAAAATCTCATTCGATTTTTTTGAAAATTATTTTCTAAACTGATGCAAAGTATTAGTCAAGGAATGATTATAAATTAGGGGTCATCCACAAATTACTTAAGATTTTTTTCCGAAATTCCCTCCCCCCACATGTAAGATACCGCAAGATTTGCTTCTACCACCCCACATATAAAATCTCACTACGACTTTATGAACTTGGGGAACGAACATGAAACTAAATTCTATTGATTAAATCGACAGTGTTATTTGTTTTAGAAGAGAAAATGCGATTACAACAAGTAATCAATCTTACAAACGTTTGGCTGAAAATTAGTCTGTTTTAGTTTAGGATTCCACAATTCCGTTGAAGGTTCATCATTCTAGTTGAAAGTTCATTTCTTTGGTTTACAATTTAACTATCCTGTTGAAAATGATCTTTTTTTGTTAAAAATTTGACTATTCGGTTTAAAACACTGATATTTTCTTGAAAATTCGACATTTTTAGTAGAAAATTAATCCTCTTGGCTAAAAGTTCAACTATTTGATTGAAGAATTATGTGATTCGTTGAAAATTCGCCTTTTTTGGTAGAAAATTTATCTTTTTGGTTAAAAATGCAACTTTTTGATTGGGAATTAATATGTGCCGGTTAAAAATTCAACTATTTTGTTGAAAATTTCCTTTTTTTGTTGAATTCAAATGTTTATGATTTAGAATCAAATTCTTTTTAGGATGATATATGAACTATTGTATTTATCTTTGAAAATTCATATTTCTGTTTGAAAATCCAACTATTTGATTGAAAATATATTGATTTGGTTGAAAATTCAACTGTTTTGTAGAATATTCGCCCCTTTGGCTTGAAAACTCAACATTTAGCATGAATCTTTTCCTTGATGGATGGAAAAATCTTTCATGTCTGGAAAATCAACAATTTGTTTGAAAATTCGTCTTTTTGGGATAAGCATTCAACAATTTTGGTAGGAAATCAATTGTTTCTAATTGAAAATGTAACTGTTTGGTTAAAAATTAATTTGTTTTGGTTAAGAATTCAACTCCCCTGTTGAATATTCGTCCTTTTTTGGTGAATTCAACTGTTTTTGATTCAAAGTTAGTATTTTTTGGTTGAAATATCAACTATTCTATTTTT
>JAUMHM010081879.1:0-13626 GCA_032362435.1 Melikaiella ostensackeni
TAAGAGCAACATAATCTGAAGCTTCAGTTTCAGGTTAGCCCTGAAGAAGTGAACTGCAATGTTCACGAAACGTCGGAGAGATTCGTAGTTTCGCACACGACTTAAACCCGAAACACCTCCTTTCATCAAAAAATATTGTTTGCAAGTTCTGAAATAAGTAAAATGTTAATTGTAACATAACTTGTTTGAGTTACAAAATTATGAAAAATTATTATTAACTATGCAAAATTTAACATTAAACATTTCACCTAAATAATAATTTGATTAAATATGTTTATGTTGTAAACTCGACCTCTTGAAATTTCCGGACGAGCTGTCATTTGTGATATATTATGTTTATCCCGTTGATAGGATATCTTGAAAAACAAATGAGTGCCATTGTATGTCCGATACTTTAGCTATACTTGAGTATAGATGAAGTATAGCCTATACTTCAAATATACTTAAGTATTGATAAAGTATGACCCATAATATACTTCACATATACTTCAGCCATACTTCAATTATACTTAAGCTATACTTCAGCTATACTTTATCTATACAATTTCAATAGACTTAAAGTATAGGATTGTCTCATTTGCCTTACATTTTTTATACTTTGGAAAGTCAATGATTCATCACTTCCTTACTTATGACGCTGACACCTTACTCGCACTGTCATGACGTCGCGACAATCTCTAAATTATTATGAAGGGACATGCTTTACAGACCTTCACGGACAACACTGGTCAACAGAAAGTGACCAATGTGTATTTGAGATGAGACGTGTCGTTTCTGCAGTAGTTTTTCGTGCTTAATTCAAACTGACCGCCATTTTTTGCCCAGACACGTCAGGTTTTTTAGTTGTTTTGAGTCAAATTTTTTTTCGAAATATTACAAATCGCGCTATAAGTTGATGTAGAAAATTTTGTTTACAATAAACGATACGCCACTTCATTGCGCTTTTTAACGCTGTTACCAACGACCACCTTACTTTTGCAATAGCTAAAACGGTTTTCGAGGTAATCGCAAAAAAACTGAGAAAAAACGTAAAAAAATTAAACTGAATTCAACAGAATTCGAGTACAACTATTCACCTTGAATAAGCATAAATTGTCAAATTGTCAGCTCTGTACAGATTAAAGGGACGGTTTCTCTGGCTTGCATCTTGCAAATGGTCAGTGCTAAAACTATAAACTTCTTTAAAATATTTTTTCTCTGTTAAAAAGCGAAGAAAATGACCCCTATCTAAATTTTTTAAAGTTTTATTTCAGTTTTGTTGCGGTGACCTTGAGAACCGCTTGAGCTAATGCAAAAGTAAAGTAGTCTTCGGATTCAGCGTTTAAAAAAACTTCGAAATCATGTTTTACCTTTTGCCCAAAAAATTTTCTTCGTAAACTTATAGCGCGATATGCAATTTTTTGAAAGAAATCTGTTACTAAAAAAGCCTAAGAACTTGACGTGTAGGCCAAAAATGGAGACTAGATTCGAATTTAACGAAAAACTACAATGGAAATGACACGTCTCATTTAAAATACACATAGGTCACATTTTGTTGACCAGTGCAATCAGACATAAATCATTTCTTGCATATTTAGAGTTCTATACTTTTTTCAAATTTAGTTTTGTTTAGGTTTCTTTGATTTTTTTTGCTTAGTTTTAAATATTATATATTCTGGCTGATTCCATTTCCAATTATGAACAACTTCACAGATTTAGCTTAGGGTGTTAGAATAAATTGATATTGAAACATATGTGATTCTACAATTTAAATTAAAGGACACATTCTTTCATGGTAGAGCCAATAACAACTTTTTAGAACTGGCAGCCTATTGAAGTTGACTCAAAAATTGCCAAAAAATGACAAATTTTTGTAAATTCTGTTAGGTATAAATCTGTTAGATGGTAGTTTATGAGAAAAATATTTTTTTCTTGGAACACATATTCACCGTGGGAGAGGAGGAGAGATTTTTGAATTTTGTGCGGGTAAAATTTGTTTCGGCGATTTTTAGCTCCTTGAATTTACATTCTTTTATATTTTCAACTACGCTTCTGACATACAATTAAAAAAGTGGAGGAAACGTTTGGATCTCTGCAGCAGTAAAACGTATGTCGATTTTCTACTCTTCTGCCTCACTGCAGTGGAAATTCAAACGATTTATGCCCCTTTTAAATTGCATGACAATTTCCATAGGGATTTTCGCATTTATTTTTTCTCAATCTCTATCGAATTTGTACTCAAAAGAGTTTCTTCATTTTATATTACGTGAGTTACCAATCGTCGCAACAAACAGTATCCGCACAAAATTAAAAAATTTCACCCCCTATTCCTCGTTAAATATTAGGGGTGTGAGAAAATCTATGAAACAAATTTTCCTAAAAATCACCCTGTTTTATTAAAATCATTCGATAGACTCAGAATTCGTTCATTAAAATAGAGAAAAAAACAATAACCGTGTATCTATACGTGGTCCGAAAATAAGACATTTAAGCAAAAAAAGTCTCGAATTTTTTCGACAATAATTTTAAGGTTGAAATCAGAAGATTGTAAGTTAAAAAAAGAGTTTTGTGTATAAACTATCAAATATGTGTCCCTTTATTTTCATTACAGAATAACACATTTCAAAATCAATTTATTATGACACCCTAAAAAAGACCTCTCTGTATGATTTAAAATAAAATCAGGCTTTTTATCAATTATTATTCGATGTATTTATAAATGGTTTGAATAAATAATTTTCATTACCATTACTGATGTGCAAAATGACTTTAGGTCGAGTCAAATTGGGTTGACATCGGGCCAGGCCAGACCGGTTCAGGTTTGGTTTCAGATTCCCAACTCAGCCTGAAAACCCGAAAATCCGAAAACCCGAACTGGCCCGAAAGTCCAATTTACACGTTTCAAAAACTTTCCAGAAATTTTCAGTAATTTATGATCAATTACTACAAAGTACCGCTAAAGTTACCGAAAATTACCGAAAATTTTAAGAAATTTTTTTAATAAACTCTCGGGCCGGGTCGGGTTGTTGGGTTTTCTGGCCGGGCTGCGAACATGAAACCCCACTCAACCTGTCGCATCTGTTCATAATCGTTTAGATTTTTATGACACCTGGTATATTTAGGAGTTTTTTGGGTCATGGAATATGAATTCGAGGTCAAAGTTTGTAAAATCGAAATAGCTAATCGAGGTGCGCACTGCATAGCTGGATTAGGTGAAATAATCAAACTTTGCAACTTATTGGACCATTTTCTTATTATAAACATACTAAAACTTTCAATTCTTCGTTGTTAAAAGAACAATCATCGAAATTAGGGCGGCGTACAAACTCTAAAATTCATCGAGTCATTTGACGGTAGTGAAAAAATGTATTTTGCAATCTCAAATGAAGCAACAAAATTTTAAGGAGTAAAAATGTTAAAATCTGTCATATTATTGAGCTTTTTTCACAGCATTTCGAAAAATTTGTAACTTAAATTTTTTTTAATTGGTAATTTTATATTATTGTTCGTGAAAAAATGTATATGATAGATTGCTATAATACTTATTGCACCCATATGAAAAATCGTTTATATAAAAAAAATATTTCGAAGTGGAACAAAAGGTATTGGCTGGTATAACATTTTTTTGAAAACAGTGATAGCAATTCATAACTTATGTACTCATACCAAATAATTCAGTCAATTTAAACATTTTCACTCCGCTCGGTTCTAATCGACATCCTGAAATTTTGGACATTCCAATCCCAAAAATGTGAAAATCCTGATTTGAAGACAAAAATTTCTGAATAAAGAAACTGTTATTGTGTAGGATTCTATTTATGCAAAAAATTCCGAATAGTAAAAAATAATTTCTGGTTTAAATATCAAACTGACAAAATTGGCTGTAAAATCATAGAATCAAAATCCTCTTTCCCATTTTTAATTTATTTTTTTAAATCATTATTTTTTATTGAAGTACGAGGCAGGTACGAATTTGCATGGGCTTTTCTCACTTTTGTTTTGTACATCTGTTAATAAGTTTTTGCGTGCCAAGTCGTGATTGCACATTTCATAACGTTTGACTGCTACTTTTCGCACGTGGACTACGTAAGTCGTAAACGCACAGCTGGCAGCACTTTATCAGGCTTTTACGAAAGCAGTTAAAGTATAGCCCTGCATATGGGCATAAACGCCATTTTGACGATTTTTCAGAATGGAAAAAGAACAACCTAAAAAATCTAGTTTTCAATGTAGAAAAAATGTGCTCCAGAAATACATCAGTGCTGAACTGAAGCCTAAAAAGTTTAATTTGAAAATGTTATTATGTTCCGAGAAAATGGAGAGAGGAATTTTTTTTCTCGAGGCGCACGTTTTCTCAAATTTGGACCGTAATTAAAAATCCACTTTTCAATTTCAGAATAAAACCAGAAATTCGATTCTTAGCTATTGAGTTGCTGAATCGATAAAAATGAAGTTTGATAGCAAAATTTCTTTATAGTAATATAATGATAATAGTAGATCTTTATTATGAACCCATTCTACATCAATGAAATACAAAAGAAGATGATAACTATGAACATAAAGTCAAATAAACTTATTAATTGTGAGTCTCGAAAAAATGGATAGATTATTTTTTTCTCTCGAAGTGCATGTTTTTTTCAACTTTGGACGGTTATTAAAAATCCAATTTTCGTTTTAGAAAAAAGTCAAAAACCTGCTCCCGAGATACTGCACTGCTGAGTTGAGATGTGAAAAATTTGATTGAAAAAAGTTATCCAGTTCAGAGAAGAATTCTTTTTCCCTCGAGACGTATGTTTTCTCAACTTTAGACGGGGATTTAAACTCTTTAATTTTCAATGCAAAGAAGCAAAAGCAGAATAGATTTGTAGCTGTTTAGTTGCAAAAAAATTGAAAAAAATTCCGAATTGTTGCAAAAACATGCAAAAAGTTTTAAAATGACATTATCAAAAAAAAACGTTGTCAAAATGTGCATTCATTTCTTTCTGATTTTTTTTGAGTCAATAATATCATTTTCGAAAAAGTGGCGTTGATGCTCTTATGCAGGACTACCCTTCAGTTGTTTCAACTCCATTAACAACCAATTTTCCGAGTTTCTACATTACGTACAATCTGACCGAGAAATTGCCCTGAAATGCATGATATATGAACCTGTTATCCAAGGAATGTTCAAAGAGGCATGTGGTTGATGATTAAATATTGATCATTGTTTGGCGGTACACAAAATACCTTGGGAAATTTTATTACATAATGATTATTTTTGTATTTTTTAAATATCTTTCTATATATATCTAAAATCGTGAATTGCAAATTTTTCATTATTAATAAAGCCATTCCACGGTTTATATAAAAATTCTAGTACTGTAAGGAATTTTATGCCGTAGATTAGTCTAACAAAATTCATTTCATTCAGTTGAGCCCTCGACACTGCCGAGTTATCAGAAATTGAGAAAGGAAAGAGAGGGATTCGAGATGTTCACTCATCTCTGACCCTTCGGTACTCAGTGCGAAGAAAAATGGATGTTCAAACATAGATATTAAGAGATCAGATATTGCCGCCTAACATGCAGATATTAGCGCGTATTTTTCTGAGACGTTAGGCTCAAATGAAAGTATAAAGTTGGTTTTACTATCCGAAATGTTATACTGAAATATCCAGATATTTAACTCGTTGATAAAGCGCATGCGTAGCTCGAAGAGGGTAAGAGAATACTGTCGACAACTGTTGGTCACTTGGTGAAGCTTATAATCAATGTTGTTTTATGTCATTGTGAATTTTTGGAAAAATGATTATTATTATTGTTTTTGCCATAATTATTAATTATAATGATGTAAATTTTGTGTGTGAAGTGGTCGCCCTATAGTAGAATATTAAATATGTTCACTTTAAACATCTAGAAGTTACGTCTAAGTGCGAGGGTAAATATCCATTTTTCTTCGTACGGGGGAAAAAAGTGAACTTTTTGGTCCCAAATAAAATTCAGCCTACAGCTCTTAAGCGATTTAGCTGTTTTTTTAGGAAAAAATTGGCCATTTTTCTCATTTAGATCTCAAGCCTCTTTTAAATAATGCAAAATTTGAAATTTCTCTAATTGATAAAGCGAAATTAGTTCAAGATAAATTTCCATAAGATATACAGTAAACAAAAGTCAGTTTTGTTAATAATTAATTTTTTTAAAGTGGACTTCTTACAATTTTCACTATTTTGACGTTTTCTTTTCTTTTTTTACAGATAATTTGTATCCAAACAATATTAAAATGGACAAACTTTATAGTATACTAATTATTGTTAATATAATAAACAATTTTTTTAAATGCCAAATTGGGGCCTTTTTTCACAAAAGAATTAGTTTTTTTTGAATGTCAGTACTTTTAGTTGGCTAGTCCGTTATAATTTGAATACTAAACATATAATTAGCAAATAAATTTTATTCGATCAAATTTTTTAAAATTTTGTTTTAATTATTGTAAACAAATTTTTTTGATACGAACAATCTTGAACAGCTTCTTGGAGACATGTCTTTTTCTGAATCCAATACTTGAAATTATCATTGATATAACATTTATCTAATTGATGTAAATATAATATAAATTCCTTGATCCCCGGTAGAGATTTGGTCTAATTGTTTAATAACAATAAAAAATAAACATATTCTGTCCCTCTTATGAATTTTTTGGCGGCAAATTGCTTATGACAATTATAATTATAAGTTTTGGGTTGGGAAAAAAGACTTAATGTCTCAAGAAAACCGTTCAAAACTGTTCATATTAAAAAAATTTAGTTACACAGTTGTATTTTGCTTTACTTAACAAACTTTGTTTATAGTAATCAAATATGTGAAGTTTGTTAACGAGTAGTGTCTAATATGAAAATTAGGCTTTGCTAGTCAATTAAAAATACTAACAATGAAAAAAACTATTTTTTATCGAAAAATACTAAAATTAAGCATTTGTTTATAAACTTCATTTACCATTGTAATATTATTTCGACACAAATAGCATGCAATATAATGAAAGAAAACCTGAAAACAGTGAACATTGTAAAAAATCAACTTTCAACAAATAAACTGACAATAAAATTTTTTTTTTGTTTTATATTGAAAAATTGATATTCTGCAAATGTCGCTCTATCAAATGTTCGCAATTGCAAGATTTTTTTGCATCATGGAAAATGAGCTTGAGGCCAAATTAGAAAAATTGTGTTTTTTTTATTATATTTATTTATAAAAAAAAATGAAAACATTTTTCGAAAATCGAGTTCGAAAATTCTCCTAGAAATTTTAAAACCTTAAAAAAAACTCAAAACGGTTAATAACCGTATACAAAATTTTAATTTGAACCAATAAGTCCACTTTTTCCGAGCAGTGGTCAAAATCAGGAATTCACCATTCATAATCCTCTACAGGCTCTATTTCTTGACGGATTTTTTTTTTAGAAACACTCAGCATTAAATTCTGCAAAACTTGGCTGGCTTGGATTTTTCAGTTTCATTTTTTATACAATAATATTTGGACAATTAAAGTGACAAAGATAGCATTTTTAACAATGTGATTTTCAATCTCTAAAAAAAATACCGAAATAAACTCAATATTGGTCAGTTTTATTTTGACAATCTTGACTGTGGTGCTAAACTGTTATAAACATGATTTTTTTATCTAAAATTTGTTAGATTGACTGCTAGATCGATATATCTAGAAACTATACGTTTAATAACCATACGTCACCGCACGTCAACAATTGCTATTGTTATAAACAATTTTACCAACAATTTTATCCCATTGGAACAAATTGAATCTGTTTCGTGAATGATTGTTAATTGTGAAATATTGTTAAAAGTAAATAAATACGATTGTTTATAACAGAAGTCTTCTTGAGAGCAAGATTATATTGAAATTCCATCAAGATATTTTGCTGTAATTAAATCAACGATTGTTATAAACAAATTATTAGACAAATGTGCATTTATAACAGTTTTCTACATAAATAAGTGATTTTTTCTGTCTAAATGTCGTAATTTATAATAACAAATAGTATAAACAAATTCTTCAATTGAACGTTTTTTCGAGGAAAAAAATTATTTTTTTCATTTGATCTCATCAGAAATAAAATGATATTGACATTCAATTGAGATGTTAGGCTAATGATCAAATTTACGATTGTTGAATAAATAATTTCACAATTATGCAACTGTAACAGTTTTGCATACAAGTAAGTGATTTTCTCGTTCTTACTATTCAAGAACAACTAAATATTAATATTGTAGCAAAAAATTATTCAAACCGATAATATTATTACCTATTTTTATAATAAACTATTTCATATATAACATTTTGTAATTATACATTTTTCCTGTTGAAGTTCATATTGAAGTTGTTCTTGAATAGTGAGAATCAAAAAATCACTTACTTGTATACAAAACTCTTACAGTTGCATATTTGTTAAATTATTTGTTTATAACAATCGTGAATTTGATCATTAGCCTAACATCTCAATTGAATGTCAATATCATTTTATTTCCGATAAGATTAAATGGAAAAAATAATTTTTTTCCTCGAAAAAAACGTTCAATTAGAGAATTTGTTTATACTATTTGTTATTATAAAAGACGATTATTTATTAAAACTCTATCTGATTCGTTAAAATATAAATATCCACGTATTCTAAACATTTAGACAGAAAAAATCACTTATTTATGTAGAAAACTGTTATAAATAAACATTTGTCTAATAATTTGTTCATAACAATCGTTAATTTAATTGCAGCAAAATATCTTGATGGAATTTCAATATAAGCTTACTCTGAAGAAGACTTAATTCACAATTATCATTTCTGAAATAGTTTCAATTTGATTCAATAGAAAGGAGAAGTGTGGTCTATAAATAAAAACCAAAATTGATTAATTGCTGATAAAATTTTTTATAACAATAGCAATCGTAGACGTATGGTGATGAGTCGTTAATATATATATATCGATCTAGTCCCAGGGGGACCCTGCGGTGGTTGTTTGACCAATTTTTTAATATATATATCTATATATATCGATCTATCAGTCAATCTAACAAGTCTTAGATGAAAAAAAAAAAGATTTCAACAGTTAAGCAACACAGTCAAGAATTTATTTATAATAATTGTTTATAGTAATTAAGTTGAATAATAATCGAATGAATTATATTCTGTGCGTACAGATGTAATAATGCTGACCAATAGTGAGTTTATTTTAGCACTTTTTTGGAGATAAAGAATCATTTTGTTGAAAATGCTAACTTTGTCACTTTATTTGCTTAAATATTATTGCACACAAAAAGAAATTTAAGAGTTTAAGTTAGCCACGATTAAAAAAATTTAATGCTGAGAGCTTTGAAAAAAAAAACATCAAAATCCGTTGAGAAATAGAGCCTGTAGAGGATTATGAATAGCAAATTCCTGATTTTGACGATGGTGCGCTGTGGCTGCTGAGGAAATAGAAAGGAAAGGGAGATTCGAGAAGCCCGTTCATATCTGAAGTCTGACCCCTTGGCACTCAAAGAAATCAAATGAAATTTCATAGTTTGATTAAGCGTCTATAATTGCTCTACACTTATATGAAATTAGAGAGATTAAAACTTTTATTTAAATAAATGTACTACGGCCTTGACATCAGAGCAAAAAGGAATTTTTATACAGAATGGTAAGTAGGAAGGTTACTAAAAATAAATGAATGTATTGATACAATGATACACTGACCACCGTTTGGCAAGAATCACTCTGAGAGCAATGCAGCTTCAAAGAGAGGGGAACTGGCCAAGATATTTATTTAATTAGTAATATAGGTGTTCAAAGAACCTTTTTAATTGTTGAATGACATCTTTGCTGGTTTTCTGAAAGATATTGGCTTTAATTCACTCAAAGTATATAATTGTAAAGAAGATTTGTTTATATTGGCATTAGGGTCTAGAATTTTTATTTTATTTTATTCCATTTTTAAATTTTTTTAAATTCTTATAAGCATTAAGGTTTTCAAATAATACGCAATGTAAAGTTTCGTCCTAGGTCGACTCAGTGGACTCGTCAGTAAGGCAGTGAAAATCAACCTTGCTTTAGATGCTTTAGGATTTAATTCACTTAGAATCGATAATATTCTAAATTTTCAATTTTTGTAAGCTTTAATTTAAAATTATAAAAGATATTTCAGCCACGAATAGGAACCGAAATTCAATTAAAATGACAGTAATTTTATGTCAAATTTCAGTATAAACAAAATTTTTTTAGTTAGGTAACATAGAACATATTATGTGTTCTGACCACGGATAGGGGCCGGAATTTATATTAATGAAAATATGGTAAGACTTATCCAATCTTTCTCCCTCTCTTTCTTTCCTCCACCATTCTGTGTGACGTAATCCACCGCAGTAAGTCAATGAATATTACGGAACAACACGTCACTGAACAATCCTACAAATTATAAACTAAAAAAAAAAAATTTCTTAATTTTGATTTTTTTTCATTGAATATTAAAATTGTGTGGATGTGATTATAGGTATTCATCAAATATAATAATTAGTCCGATTCTTCAGTGACGTGTTGTTTCGTAACATTCATTGGCCCACTGCAGTGGATTACGTAACACAGAGTGGTGGAGGAAAGAAGGAGAGGGAGAAAGATTGGATAAGTCTTACCATATTGTTATTGATATAAATTTCGGCCCCTATCCGTGATCAGAATATATAATATGTTCTATGTTACCTGATTAAAAAAAAAAGTTGTTTATACCGAAATTTAACAAAAAAATTTTGTCATTTAAATTCTCAAGCATTTAAAGCAAGGCTGATTACATCACCTTACTGACGAGTCCAGTGAGTCAGCCTAGGACGAAACGTGTTACATTTCGTATTATTTAAGAAGCTTGATGCTTATAAGAATTCAACAAAATTTTTGAAATAGAATAAAATAAAATAAAAATTCGAGTCCCTGATGACAATATCAAAAGAATCTTCTTTAGGAACCTATTTAATTTTATATAACGCGTCAAAAGCTAACGAAGATTCTGTTCCACTATATTGACTGGAAAGTGAATGGAGGGATGTAATGAGACTGCGTTGCATAACACGTTTTCAAATTAAAGCTTGTTTGATAAATAATATGTAAACGGTGCTTTGATGTACATAAGACTTCCCTTAATTAATGGTGACTGACTTGGTAACAAAGAAGAATAAATTGAGGAGAGAACCAACAGAAATGAATGTAGGTTAGTATGAAACAGTGTTTAAATGAAGGGGCAATTTTTATTTTCAATATGAGGTGTTACTTTTGGAATTTTGAGCCATTAAAACTAAATTTCAAACCAATTTTCAGTTTTTCAATTTTGGAATCCTGACATTTTAAATGTTTCAAACTAATATAAATAAAAATCATCACATTTCAATTGTTTATCAAGTAGTCTCTAGGTTCTCCAAAATTCGGTGAGCATGGTACACTATTGAGCTATAGATATGTGACCTATATCATAATTTAAGACTCATTTAGGGCTAATTCAGACCCCTTTTGCGAAATTTAGGGCTCAATGTTTTTGTAAAAAATGGTGTTTGTTATTATCAAAGTATTTTCAAAATTGTTTAAAAAATTGTTGTTCAAACAAATGCACTAAAAATTAATGAAACAAATTTATTTTTAGACCATATTTTCAGGCTCATTCAAGGCTCTCGAAATATGATCGTTCAAGTTTTTTAAAAATCGTTCAAACAAATTTACCAAATATTAAATATATACAAATCTATTTTCCTACCATAATTTCAGGCACATTTAGGGCTCTTTAGATATCGTGGACCGGAAGTCGTCCAATTAACGTTATAAAAAATACGTTAACAAAATCATGAAACGTATTTTATCTCCTCATATAATTTAGGGTTCACTTAGGGCTCTCTAAATATGATCATTAAAGTTTTTTCGAAAATTATTTTTATGATTATTGTTTAAACAAATTTATCAAATATTAATTATAAAAGTTAATTTCCCCAACCTGATTTAAGGCACATTTTGGTCTCTGCAAATATCGCGGACCGGAAGTCATCCGATTTTTCCTTCTTTTTCTTGTTTTAATATATATTATAGTTGTGCTACCTTTACGTTCTAAAAAATACATGAACAAGTGCATAGAACTTATTGTTTCTCATCCCAAAATTTAAGGCTTATTTCAGACTTACGAAATATGATCATTGAAGTTTTTTTTTTCTTTACACAATTATCATTCAAAAAAATTTACCAAGTATTAATTATGTAAATTTATTTCCCTAACATAATTCCAGGCTCACTTGGGGCTCTGCAGATATCGCGGACCGAAAGTCGTCCGATTTTTCCATTTTCTTTTTTTTTTTTGTTAATGGGGTAAACTAGGGTATTGCCGACACCAGTGACCGATATTTGTCGTAAATAAATACAATTATTTAGATTTCGATCCTTTAAACTTGATGCAGTTATATAGGTTATGACTTGATCAAGTTAGTACTATAATTTGGAAATTTCAAGAGTGTCGCTATTAGATAATTTTAGACATTTCAAAACTTGGCAGGATTATATTTTACCATCAATCTCCCAGACCCAGCAATTTTTCAAAATCATTTTGCTTATACATTCAATCCCGCAAATATTTTTTTTCGAATAACTTGGCCAACTTTGATTTCACAAATTCATGTACCTAACTGTACTCAACAGATCTTTCGATTCACAGGAGTTATTGGTGGGATCGCAAGTTTTTCATAACAAAAAAATACGCTCAATTATTTTAGTTTTAGGCATTGAATACTGTTACGGAATTTCCCGTAAGACTAACCCGCTCAAGTATAACGCTAGGGCTCGAGTTACGGAAAACTCCGTAAAATCAGCTTTAGTAACGGTAGACAGTTCGTTAATTTTAATTATATTGCTAATTTACTAAACTAAAATAAAAGATTAAATTTATCAAATAAATTTATTTATTCTTTAATTCAATTTAATGTTTACAATTTTTCCATTCCAATTCAAAATGCGAAGGAGGGCTCGGTTCATCAGACTTAACTGATACTTTATTTCTTTTTTTTCTTATTTCCTCTGTCATTTTCATTTTCACTTTCATAAATTTCGAATGAGACCTTTCGATTTTGTACACTGAATTGTTAAACCTTCTTTCCTCTGTCGTAATGGAACAGTGAATGAAGAATTCAGAAGAATTTCGTCTTCCGTTTCTTTCAAAAATAACAGCTGATGAATGAAGATTGGCGAATGATTGTAAAAAATTCAACTTTTCACCTGTACTGACCTCTACAGCGTGATCTATCCAACCGGCTGAAACAGAATTTGAATGAGAAGTTTGAAACAATACATATTCTCGATATTGCAGAAATTTTTGATATTTCAAATTGTTTTTGAAATTATATCATTCATTTCATCCTCAAATCTTCATTTTTTAACTTGCTCGTTACTCTAAATACGTAAAACCTTGAAAAATGTTCTAAATATCGAAAATTCCGGCAATCTTTTGCTACACTGAACAAAATTACTGGTTAATCGTCAACGAAGTTTACTTAATAATAGATTTACTGCTTTCACGATGATTTATTATAGGAAAAAGGAGATGTTTCGGGTTTCAATCGTGTGTAAAACTACGAATCTTGCCGACGTTTTGTAAACATTACAACT
>JAUMHM010081936.1:0-13621 GCA_032362435.1 Melikaiella ostensackeni
TGAGCGCAGAAAATCGAGCGCAAAGCGCGAATATTATGATGAGAATGTATTCCTTAAAGCCGATAGAGCCTTAAGTATAAAGTAATAATATATAAATAAGTAATAAATTTCCTTTCTCATTTAAACACGATTCTAACAAGATTAACCATTCAGAGTATTATGCAAATTATGCAGAAATAAATAAATAAATTACGAAGCAAGCATTTTCCAAATTTAATAATTGTAACTACGCCTGACCTATTTTGGAAATTCTATCTTAAAATCGTAGAACCTCAGACCAAAATGACCTGGAGGGATGATTTTTTTTCAACTGGAGATAAATCCCTTTCGAATATAGAAAATTATAGAGAAAGTGTGAAAAAAATTTGACTATGATAATCTATGTTGAAGTTGGCATTTTTGGCCAAAAACATCCTTTTTTGAATTCCACGGACGCTTAGATCTTACATTTAATATGCGACACATGTTTTTGCATAGACTTTTGCATGCCCAATCCGAATTCGACATGTAAACTAATGTATCCAAAATGACGGATATAATATGGCGGACTACATTTGTGAAACGAAACCGATTTGACTAGAAATTACCACTCGGGGATTTTTCGAGTCACTGATTTTAAATCCAAAATCAGAATTTTTTAATTTGAAATGGCGGATATAATATGGCGAATCAAAATTGTAAAAACCACTTTTACAGTATTTTGTCTAGGTATTACTACAAATATATGTTTTGAATTATAAAATCACGCTCTGGAGTGGCGATTCTTAGTCAAATCGGTTTTATTTTACAATTTGGTTCACCATATTGGATCCGCGATTTTGAATTAAAGAATTTTCACTTTGGATTTGAAATCAGCGACGCGGAAAACCCTCGAATAGCAATTTTGAATGATATTGGTTTTGTTTTATAATTTCGGTCCGCCATATTGTAACGCCATTTTGAATTTTGATATTTCGACTTTGGGTTTGAAATCTGCGACCCGCGAAACCCCCGAGCAGAAATTTGTAGTTCGGTTTCGTTTTACAATTGCAGTCCGCCATATTGGACTCGCGATTTTGGGTGTTTATCTACATTAATTTACATGTCAGATTCAGATTGGGCATAAAAAAATCTATGTAAAAACATGTGTGGCACATAGAATTTAAAATCTACGCGTCCGTGGTATTCAATAAACGATTTTTTTGCCAAAAATGCCAACTTCTACTTCAAAGTCAATTTTTGTTACACTTTTTCTATAATTCTTCTATGTTTGAAGAGGACTTATTTTCAATTTGAAAAAAAATGTATCCCTCTAGATCATTCCGATCTAAAGTTCAACGATTTTGAGACTGAATTTCAAAAAAGGTCCACTGTGTGCCGGGGACGTTCGCGAAACAGCTACAAAAAGAAAAAATGAAAAAATTCAAGTTTTTTAATTCAGAAAAATTTTGCTTGGTAGTTTATTTATTTATTTTCTCACGATTCGCCTGATAATAAATTATTTTTTTAACCAATTAAATGATGTAAAATCCATTTTTATTCTCTTTTTTTCGTTTTTGATTAATGTCAAAAGTTTGTTCATTTATTTAGTTTTCTCAATGAGATCATTTGGATTAATTTCAGTTTTTAGGGTTTCGTAGGCCCGGGCAAAAACACTTATGTTTTCGGCCGGATGTCCGTCCTTCGTATAAAAAAGGAGAAGTAAGGGGAAATTATGGGAAATGAAGGGAAATGGGCGCCTGTGTGGGGAGGGAGAGAAGAAGAAGTGAGGAAAATGAGGGGAAGTGGGTCGGAGAAGTAAGGGGAAGTGGGGGAAGTTATGGGAAGAGGGGGAAAATGAGGGGGAGTAAGGGGCAATGGGTGATGAGTGCGGGTAGAGGGGGATTTGAATGACTTTATTAACGACTTAATATGCTACGAAACCCAGTTTTTCAGGCGCTTGCCGCCTACTTTTACTAATTTTCAGAAATTTTTTAAAGCACTCCAACTCAAATAAAAATCTCTGATAAAGTTTCAAAGAAATCTTACTCAAAATTAGAGAAATCTTTCGATAACTTTTAGTAACTCAATTCTAGCTATTTGGCCATTTAAGTAACACTATATCAGATTTAGCATGTACGAAAACGTACCTGACCATTTCATGTTTTATTCATTTTGAAATGCATGCAGCTTTGCCGAAAATTTCAGTGCCCATTTCACGTTTTATTGGAAAATAGGAGATGAACCTTATACCAACTTTCAACCGAAAACACGTAAAGCACAAATTCAGAGAATATATCTAAAGCAGCACGTGTAGAAAATACGACCTGTCATAAAAGGACACGATTTAAAAGCTTCGCAATGCATCCGATTTTGCAAAAAGGGGATTTATTTTGACATTTATATGAATGTAGAAATCAGATCTGAGAACAATAGGATTTTTGTAAAGGCATGTCTGATAATGTCTATAAAAAATTATACTTTTGAACAAATAAATTAGGCAGTGAATTACTATTAATTAATCATTTTTTTCTATAATTCGCGAAAAATTACTAGTTTTTCCACCTTTTTGTTTTCTGTGTAAAAAGTGACCGATTTGTTGTCGATGATGTGGCGCATGCGCAGTGTCCACTTTTCCGGGCGACGGTAAAAAAAGTAGACGGACGCAGTGAAAAAAGTAGACGGTCGCAGCGAAAAAAGTGACGCACGGTGAAAAAAGTAAATAAAGTGCGAACTACTGAACGAACACTGTGGCCTGCTTCAGTAAGTGAAGGTGAACTCACAACTATTGCATTGTATCTAATCCCACCACTCCTAACCTTCCTGACCAAACATTGCTACCAACTCACTCTTACGGCCATATTCTTGCTATGGTTTTGACAATTGTCATTGTTATTATTGCGTCAATCGACAACAAATCGCTTCCTTTCTAAACAAAAAACAGGTAAAAGAAAGTAGCACTTTTTAAACAAATTACAAAAAAAGTATCGTGTCCCACATGTTTGAAAAGCGCCGATTTAAAACTCGTGTGATAGCTCCGCTCAGGTGGCTAACTTCACACTCGTCTTAAATCTCTCACTTTTTCAACTTGTCGCACAATATACTATTAAATAAACCTTTCAAAAGTTCAATACAAATTTATCAACAATCTCGCGTGAATTTTATATCATTTTTAGGGTTTTGTAGTCCCGGACAGAAATCCTTATCGTTTCGGTCGAGTGTCCATGCTATAAAAATGGGGAAGTGAGAGGAAATGAGGGGTAGTGACGGAAAGTGAGGGAGTGGGTGATGAGGGGAAATTAGGGTAAATGAGGAGTGGGAAGGGAGAATGAAGAGAAATCAGGGAAATGAGGGGAAGTAAGGGAAAATGCGGGGAGGGCGAGTGTGGAGAGGGAGAGATTTGCACGACTTCTTTAACGACGTAATAGGCTACGAAACATTTTTTTGTAGGCGCCTGTCGCCTACTCTTTTACAGAAAAATGAGAGAAATTTGATCCCTTTACGAAAAATACATAGTATTTGTCATAAAGCAACACTTAAAACTTTGATATCCATTGGAGTTATTTGTTTCAGAGTAAGTACACCATAAATAATGAGATAGCATCAAATCTGGTACATGCCCTTAAACGCGATAGAAGCCACGAATTGATATTACAGTTTACATTCTACACTTTACGTCAAAATTCTTTTAATTGAAAATTTTTCAATAAACAAGTGAATACTATTTTTGAGTAAATATCTGTCTTAAGTCCGAAGATATTCACTTTAAATATTCTTTCAGTTTACGCCTTCTGCTTAATTCTGACAGTGATTACTGTCTCATGTAGTTTTTCATTAGTCGAAAAACCGCAGTACAAACGACACGCCTTTCTTGTGTAATTTCGTCCTCTTCGCATAACCAGAGATTGCCAAAGAGAAAGAGGCATGGTAGAGTAACGACAAAAAGCAAGAAAAAGAAAAAAAACGGATGAAAAAGTGATGAAAATTCGGATCTATTTCACTATGAATGGCCCACTTTTACATTGACATTTTCCATGAATAATGTATATTTAAGGTTATGCGAGGACGGGTTGGAGAAATTCTGACCTCCGACATGATTGATGAAACATGCATAACATAAAAAACTCCCCTTCAATTTATTGTTCACAGCTCGTTACTTTGCTTACTTGCTTATAGCAAGGAGAAAATAAAATCAGGGTTTGAGGAAATACTTCTAGAAATTATCCATCGTATAGCAATATAATTCGAAATTGAAATTTATTATGTAAAGATTGAGCATGCTGTCTGAAATTTCATCTTTGAAAAGTAGATCAAAGTATATATGTTATCAGTGGATCTGAAATACATATTCTGTAAAAGTATTTTTCATTTTAAAAGTGATGATTTTAAAACGTATCTAATGGAGAGTTATTTGTGTCATCTTATATTTTTAGTCGAACACGCACAGCAAAAAGAAGACTTATATGTTTGTTAAATTTTTTTTCATGTTGTCCATATTCCACTATAACTTTGGACAGGACTGACGTATCGGGATGATTTTTTTTAAAATGCAGGTACTAATAGTCGAAGTGACATGGGTACATAGAGATTTGCGTTCGCCAATGACAGCCAAGTAGAACCTCGTAAATGTGACACCGGAAATTGATTTTTTGACCTGAATTGGACATCTTAGTCAATTATTGACTGACTTGCATGAAATCATTCAAAATCGATGAAAAACCAGTGACAAATGAAATTATTTGCTCAACATTGAAAATATACTGGAACCTTGATCGTGCATATTTCGCATCTATGTTTGGATATACGCGGAAAATTCTCTTGTCATTAATAAGTCTTTATTATTAAAAAGGTCCAACCTTTATGATAACAAAAATCTACATTTGTACAAAATACACTCAATAAATATTATGTATTTCTACTGGAAATAGTTCAAACGGCTTTGACTGTTTACGTCCAGAGACCCTTGATTTACCGCCAAGGCCATTGTAGGCCATGCCCGAGACCGGCGGTGCATCAAAATTCCAGTGTAAAAGCATGAAGTTAACCTACTCAAAAACAAGAGACGCAATAAAATGATACCGTAAAAAAGAGACCTCTAGTTTTTACAGTGAATCGTACATTATTTGTCAAAAGAATCACGGCGGAGTTTCGAGAAGCGCATACATCCGATATTTTTAAAATCTCGTATGTGATGTATTTTGATGCGATGATTACGAATATGGCCATTGAGTACCTGCAAAAGTCTTTTTTAAGGTCAGCTTTTGTAAAAAACTACGGGTTTGGAATAAAAATGTAGAAAGAGGCAATCTAAGGGCCAAGAGAGGACTTTGTTAAAGAGGATATACTAGAAAAAAAGTAAGGTTGAGAAGAATCACATCCCTGTCCACTTGCCAGTAGCCCTTTTTTCCATTATTCCCTTTTAACCTATCCCATTTTCAGCAGCTAGTTTGAAGGATTTGCATAAAACATTTTTTGTTGATGTTATAGATCAAAATTATAAAGAAAAACATTTTTTTTAATAATGTGAAGTTTTCCATTGTTTTTTGACGCGTGTCGATGTATTTTATTACGCTGATCACGGATATGGCCATGAAAATACTTGAAAATTTCATTATTAAGGTCAAAAGTTTACAAATACTTTTCTTCATTGCTAGCCATACCCCAACTCGGCAAAATCTACCTCTTAATTATATTTGATCCCATTTCTAGTATTTAAGAAAAATACCCCTTCATAGTTCATAGGCAAAATCTACCTCTCAGTTATATTTGACTTCATTTACAGCATTTTATCTGACACCATTCCCAGTATTTTACAAAACCACCGGTTTATAGTTGGACACACCCCAACTCGGAAAAATCTACCTCTTAATTATATTTGACTCCATTTCCAGTGTTTTAAAAAAACCACCCGTTTATAGTTGGCTATACCTCAACTCGGCAAAATATAATTATATTTGACCGCACTTCCAGTATTTTCAAAAAACACACGTTTATAGTTGGCTTTACCCCAACTCGGCAAAATCTGCCTCTCAATTATATTTGAACCCATTTCCAGTATTACAAAAAAACAACCGTTTATAGTTAGCCATTTCCCAACTCAGAAAAATCCACCTCTCAATTATATTTGACGACATTTACAGTATTTAAAAAAACACCCGTTTATAGTTGACCATACCACAATTCGGTAAAATCCAGCTTCCAATTATATTCGACCCCATTTCCAGTATTTAAGAAAAATACCCGTTCATAGTTTCCATACCCCAACTCGGAAAAATCTGCCTCTCAATTACATTTGACCCCATTTCTAGTATTTAAAAAAAACACTCGTTTATAGTTGGCCATACCCCAACACGGCAAAATCTATCTCTTAATTATGTCTCAATTATATTTGACCACATTTACAGTATTTTCAAAAAACACACGCTTATGGTTGGCCATACCCGAACTCGGCAAAATCTGCCTCTCAATTATATTTGAACCCCTTTCTAGTATTTAAAAAAAAACCGTTTACGAGTATAGTTGGCCATTCCCCAACTCAGAAAAATCCACCTCTCAATTATATTTGACGACATTTACAGTATTTAAAAACACACCCGTTTATAGTTGACCATACCGCAGCTCGGTAAAATCCAGCTCCCAATTATATTCGACCCCATTTCCAGTATTTAAGAAAAATGCCCGTTCATAGTTGTCCAAACATCAACTGGACAAAATCTAACTCTCAATTATATTTGACCCCACTTCCCGTATTAAAAAAAAAACAACCGTTTATAGTTGGCCATACCCCAACTCAGGAAAATCCACCTGTCAATTATACTGGACCACACTTACAGTATTTAAAAAAACACACGTTTCTAGTTGAGCATACCCCAACTCGGTTAAATCCACCTTGCAATTATATTCGACCCCATTTCCAGTATAAAAAAAAAACCCGTTTATGGTTGGCCATACTCCAACTTGGCAAAATCTACCTCTGAATTATATTTGACCACATTTACAGTATTAAAAAAAACACCCGTTTATAGTTGACCATACCCCAACTCGGTAATATCCAGCTTCCAATTATATTCGACCCCGTTTCCAGTATTTAAGAAAAATACCCGTTCATAGTTGTCCATACCCCAACTCTGCAAAATATAATTATATTTGACCGCACTTCCAGTATTTTCAAAAAGCACACGTTTATAGTTGGGCATACCCCAACTTGGTAAAATCCAGCTTTCAATTATATTCGACCCGATTTTCGTTATTTAAGAAAAATACCCGTTCATAGTTGTCCATAACCCAACTCGGCAGAATCTACCTCTCAATTACATTTGACCACATTTACAGTATTTAAAAAAAACACTCGTTTATAGTTGACCATACCCCAACTCGGTGAAATCCTTCTTCCAATTATATTCGACCCCATTTCCAGTATTTAAGAAAAACAACCGTATATAGTTGGCCATACCCAAGCTCGGCAAAATCTCTCATTCAATTATATCCCAATTATATTTGACACCATTTCCAGTATTTCACAAAAGCACCCGTCTATAGTTGGACATACCCCAAATCTGAAAAATTCATCTCTCAATTATAGTTGTCCCCATTTTCAGTATTTTGAAAAACCACTCCTTTATAGTTGGACATAGCCCCACTCGGAAAAATTCACCTCTCAATTATATTTGACCCCATTTTCAGTATTTAAAAAAAACACACGTTTATAGTTGGCCGTACCCCAACTCAGAAAAGTCCACCTCTCAATTATATTTGACCCCATTTTCAGTATTTTAAAAAAACACACGTTTATAGTTGGCCATACCCCAACTCGGTAAATTCCAGCTTCCAATTATATTCGACCCCATTTCCAGTATTTAAGAAAAATACCGGTACATAGTTGTCCATACCCCAGCTCGACAAAATCTACCTCTCAATTATATTTGACCCCACTTCCAGTATTAAAAGAAAACAACCGTTTATAGTTGGCCATACCCCTACTCAGAAAAATCCAGCTCTCAATTATATTTGACCACATTTACAATATTTAAAAAAACACCCGTTTATAGTTGACTATACCCCAAATCGGTAAAATCCACCTTTCAATTATATACCCCCAACTCGTCAAAATCTACAACTCAAAGGCGAACTGAATTAATAGAACCCAATAGGAAAATCCAACTATTCTTGCTTGGAAGTAAATTCTCTAATTACTTTTTGTTGAAGAGTCTTCTCTGATTTTTTTGGGTAAGAATTCACCTTTTTTTAGAAATTTAATTTTTTTGTAAAAAGGTCATCCTTCTTGGTTTGAAATTAATTCGTTTTGTTTGAGGAGTCAACTATATTGGTAAAAGTTAGACTTTTTTGATTTAATCAAACTGTATTATATTCGAAATTACAATCTTTTCTGGTTAAAATATCCACTATAGCATTTTTTGTTGAGAGTTGATCTTGTTTAGCAGAAAAGTCGTTTTTTTATTGAAAATTAATTTTTTCGACTTTTTATTTAACTATCCTTTTTTGGTCGTAAATTGTTACTTTTAATTAAAATTTTTTCTTTTTTAATAGAAAATTCAACTCTTTGTTCGAAAGTACAACTACTTTGCCAAAAATACTTTTTTTGGATTGAAGATTCATCGTTTTAGTTGAAAATTCATCTCTTTGTTTGAAAATATGAATACTCCGTTGAAAATATGCTTTTTTTTGCTGAAAATTAATTTTTTTTCGCTGCAAATTTAACTGTTCCATTTTTGGTGAAAAATTGATCTTTTTTAGATAAAAATACAATTATTTACATGAAAATTTATGTATTCTGTTGAAAATTGCTCTTTTTCGGTAGAAAATTCATCTTCTTAGTTGAAAATTAATGTTTTCGTTTGAAAATTTTACTACCTGGTTGAAAGTTGAACTACATTATGGGTGATGACTAACCTACGACTTTCAATAAGAAGTATAACAACTGCCACTCGACAGATATGCATGCAGTTGTGTAAAAATTAATTTTGGATCCGCAAAAGTTGAACATTTTGATCTGAAGTTGATAATCAAAATGATATGCAACGGTTTGATATCCCGAGGCTTACTGTGTACATAATATTTTTAACAAATCAACTCTATATGAAATCCATCACGGTGGGTCTCGACCGACTTCAACCGACAAGGGATTGCATATGCTGGCTTTTTTCTGATTATACTTTCGGGATGTCCCACGATCATTCTGAGCCCAAAAAGAAAAAATCACGTCAACTGTTTTTGAGAAAACTCTATTCTCGATTTTTTTAAAGAGGTTAATCAACATATTTTTATAAAAACAAGTTAGAAATGGAAATACATTGGCGTAGGCCATTCATTTTAGCATCCAAGAAAGTGCTGCAGGAGCTGAATATCTTACAAGAACTAAAATCCTTCAATATTTCAGAAAAATGGTGAAAAAAGTGGAAATAAATTAGTTTTTTGAAAATTGCTGCTTCTCAGCTCATTCTATATCCGAAGTACCAAGTATGTACCTGTACAAGAATTAAACTGAAATTTTCTGCAGAGCACAAAAAAAATAGAATGTTTTATCTCTAAAATTTTTGGAGTTATGGTCCTCAGAAGTTGATTTTAAGCGAATAATTTAAACAAAACAAAAAATCTCTATGTTTTGAGAAATAACTCATTTCCTATGCATCTCTGTAAAAACTAAACTAAAGGAGTCTCAATTTTAGGTAATCCTGAAAAAAAACATTGCTCCAGCTCTTATAGTACTGAAATTATGGCCCACTGAATATGACCTTTTTGTAATGAAATTTTGTTTAACATCAATTTTTTGAATAAAATTGTTCGTTTGTCCAAAATAATCATGTTCCTGAGCATTGCAGGTGAATGTTGCTACCAAATAAGTTAAAGAGGGCTCAATTTTAAGCGAATCTAAAAAACAATGCTCTAGCTCTAATATCACCGAAATTATGGCCTTCTAAAAACAAACCTTTTTTATGGAATTTTGTTGAACATGTGTTTTTTTAATTTTTCGTTTATGGAGGATAAGACATGGAAAAATATTCTCATCATGTTTTGTATCTCCTGCTTGAAGAAAATGAAAACACAATTAACTTAATTATGAACTGGAAACTTTTATTAACGACATTATGAAAATATGATTATAAGTTGAAAATGTGTGAAGGCTGATAAATTCCCATAATTCACGTTGTAGCCTGATTGCGTAGTCCGGATAATTATTTTTGAGCATTGTTTTCTTCAGATTTGCTCAAAATTGAGTCCCCTTTAATTTATTTGGTGGAAACATTCACCTGCAAAGCTCAAGAACTTAGTTATTTTGGAAAACGAGAAATTTAATTGAAAAAATTGATGTTAAACAAAATTTCATTAAAAAATCATCATGTATAAAAGAGCATCAGGTCATAATTTCGGTGCTATGAAGCTCAAGCAATGTTTGTTTTAGATCTGCTCAAATTTGAATCTTCTCTAATTAATTTACTAGTAATTTTTACCAGAATTCCATGGGAAATGAATTATTTCCCAAAAACTAGATTTTTCTTTAATTATTCGCTCAAAATCGACTTCTGAGGACCATAACTCCGAAACTTTTAGAGACAGAACATTCGATTTTTCTTTATTTTACGGGAAATTTCTGACACTTTTATTCTTTTACATATACTTGGGACTTGAGATTAAGTGGGAAAAGGCAATTTTAAAAAAACTAATTTTTCCCCTGTTTTTTTCACCAATTTTGAAAAATATTAAAGGATTTCAGTTCTTGTAAGATATTCAGCTCCTGGAGCACTTTTTTGGATGCTAAACTGAATGGTTTAAGCCAATGAAATTCCACTTTTAACTTATTTTCATGAAAATATATTGATTCACCTCTTTAAAAAAATCAAGAATAAAGTTTTCTCCAAAAGGGCTTACGCGATATTTTTTTTTTTTGACTCAGAATGATCGTGGGACATCCCAGAAGTATAATTAGAAAAAAAGTGGCATATGCGAGCCCTTTTGGGTTGAAGTCAGTGAAGTCCCACCTTGCCATGTATCCAAAATTATAGCATGTATAACGTTGAAGTTTGGTGATTGCAATACTATAATTAATTATAATTATGTTATAAATACTTTAATATCGGTATAATTAGATGAGTATTCTAATTTTTTTCCATTATTTCGTAGAAACATATCCACAAAAACAAAGCTTTTTCACAGTTTTTGAAATTACTACTAACCCCCAAAATTATTCAACCTCTTTTAAATTTATCAGAATGTTTAGGTCATTTTAGTTCACATTTAGATTTTCGGAAAAGTTAGGAAAATGCATAACTGAAGCCACGGAGTTTTATAGTAAATAGCACTATTTACTATAACAGTAAGAAAATGTGAAGCCGAAAAAATTGAGACATTTGGAAATTAATCATTTGAAGCTAAGTAATAATCATTTCAATTTGGACGCTTTCGATATCGAAATATTTTTAAATTTAAGCGCTCGAAATTGCAAAATTATAAAAATTTGAAGTACGGAAAAGCGCAGTTTTATTTGAAAATTTTCAATTTCAATAGCAAACATTAAAAATTAAAGATTTTTGAAATTAATTGTTCAAAGTTAATCAATTTCAAAGCAATCAATGCTAAAAAATTTCACATTTCGAGCGCATGAAATTCAAACATTGGAAATCGTACACAAATTGAAAAATAGATGTTTGAAAATGGAAAAACTCAACAGTTTTAAATTTAAAATGTTAAAGAGCGACCAAAAATAAATTTTGAAGCCTTAAAATTATAAAATTTTCAAAATTTTAGCTTTTAAAGAGAAACAATTTCAATTGGGAAGCGATTAATGCTAGAAAAATTTTCATTTTGAGGACATAAAATTGAAACGATGGAAATTACATACAATTTTGTCGAAAAGTAATCGAAAAATTCGATTGTTGAAAACAGCACAATTTTACTTACATAGAGACCTTCAGAATACAACAAATATGTTTACATCTACATTCAAATTTGATACTGAAAAAATAAAAATTCTATGCCTCGGAAAGGACAAAAAGTCATAAAGCCCGAAAAGTGAATAATTATTAATTATAATTTTAGAAGCTTTCAAAATTGAGCACTTTTAATTTTAAAAAAACGAAAAATTCAACAATTTCTAATTGGAACTGCACAAAATTGTACTATATAGTGAAGCAAAAACCGTGAAAATTTGAGCACTTTTCAAACATTTTGAGTTATAAAATTGAAAAACTAAAATTCACTAGTCGACATAGATGAAATACTTGCGAATTTAAAGCATTTTTAATTCATCAAATCAAAATTTTCAGAATTTGCAATTGTACAATTTTAATATAATGATTTAAAAAAGGTGTTTGAAACTGAAATCATTTGATGTACAACAATATGTTTGGAAAATTTTTTGTTTAAAAATGAAAACAAAATGAAACTGTTCTAAAAGTTAAAAAATTAAAACTTGAAACTTTCAAAGTAAAAAATGCCAATATTGAACAGTTCAGTATGGATTTTTTTTCAAATTATACAATTTTTTATGGAAGCATTACAAATTAGATCATTCTTAACTGAAATCGAAAAATTTTAAGAATATTGAAATTCACTGCTCAAATTTGAACTACAGGTTTAAAATAAAATATTTTGAACTAAAAGATCTATAAAATTGACGAATTACAAATTTGAAGCACATAAAGATAAAAAAATAATATTGAAGCTTTCAAATTTTAAAAAAGTGTAAAACTTTAATGTAAGAATTTAGGGGTGATTTTAAAATGGGACTCATAAGAAATATTGTAAATTGTGGAGAATTTTAAATATGTGATTTGAAAATCTCTAACGTCAAGTCTACAATTTCTGATCTTCGAATTTTTCAAAACTTGTTGGAATTTCAGTCTTGCTTCAAGGCGCGTCAAGTTGATTGAAATTATTAAAAATTTCAAATATAACAAAAACATAACTTAATTTCAGGAATATTATAAATAGAATATTAATAATTTTTTTTAATGATCAAGAACTTAAGTATCAACATATTTCAAAACTTATCTGGAGTATATTTAATTATAATTTAAAATTAAATATGAAATAATTAGAGATGTGTACCAGTTAATAATAAAAATGGTAAAAAATAAGGTTTTCAATGGGTATTTTCCTCCTAGATGACACAACTATTTATACTCTTCAATTTTCAAGGAGTATATAGTTTCTATGCTGCATGTTCTATATTGTTTTAATTTTTTTTCTTTTTATTTTAATAACTTCTGATAATTTGGTGACTCGGGCGCCTCGGGTAATAAGTAACTAAATTGTATTTAATAAAGCATGGCTGTAAATATTTTGAAAAATTACGTAACATGGGAGGGGGGGGGGGTCTCGGGCATCGCTGACTTTGACCGTTAGACTCTTCCGATAATTTCTACAATGAAAACAGTCAGGACCGCATGAACCATTTCCAGTAGGAATACATAATATTAATTAACTGTGTTTTGTACAAATGTAGATTCTTGTTATCATAAAGCATGAACCTTTTTTAATAATGAAGACTAATTTATAAAAAGAGGATTTTCCGCGTGTATTTAGAAATAAGTGCGAAATATGTACGCGAGTGTGCGAGCTGCCCGCTTTGTCGTTACGGTACTGCGTGATTGCGTCAAGGTAGCCGCACGTCTTCCCCTGTTCCCCGGATTCCCTCGTCATAGAG